>VZTD01005999.1:3175251-3303066 GCA_013397725.1 Rhagologus leucostigma
AGCAAAAGAGATAGGGTTTTTATATATAATATAAAATTAGTATATGTATGTGTATGTGTGTATATATATATGTATATAAAATTAGGGTTATGAGGACATGGCAGTATTCTTAATTCACCAGTGCATTGGTAACTATGGATATGACACTCAGAGTACTTAAATTCTACCTATGTTTTCTCTGAGGTTGCAGAATGCGATTTAATACTTTCCTTATAAACAAGTGATTAGGCTCACCATGATACCTAAACCTTGTCTGCTAAGAGAAAAGTTGACTGGCATTGCAGTTTCACTATAAAGGCCTTGTCATGACCAGAACAATTATTCTGAAAAAAAATATTTCTCTTTACAAATAAAATGTCCGCAGGAGAGTTGTTCTAGTCAATTTACACAAGGAAAAAAGTCTCTGGGCTCCTAGAAGAATAATTACACATAAAAATACAGTAATACTCCCAAGTCAATGGGTTCTTTTGTGAGGGCAAAGCCCAACCCAACTCAAACCAGAACAGCCAATGAACGTATTGTGAATAATAGCAATACCACACAGCAAAAATTGCATCAGCTTTTGAATGTCTATATACATTTTTACTGTACAGGCATAATAAAACTTATCCTTCTATCTTCATTTCTATTTCTTAAATTCAATTCTGAAAAAAAATGATAAATGTTTCCACTGAAATTGGGATGGATTTTTATAATTGTTTCTTAGAGCTGTTCAATCTTTTCAGTCTGTTTCTTCTTTCTATCTCAAGGTTCCATTTGGTTGAAAACCAGTATTTGGTCTAGCCCTGTCCTCTTAGTCTGTTTACTTAAAGTTAGAAGAACAAGCTATAAGCTTGGAAGAAACTTGACAGAAGAGACAGGTATTTCTATGCTTATTTTAACCACTTGGTTGCCTCTAAACCCTCCGTGTAGATCCAGGTAGGGTGCTCTGGCTGTGCTGCTGAGCAAATACCATCTGTGTCAGAGCGTGTGCCAAAAGTATCCGTGTAGAATGTGTCTGCTGGCAAGTATATCCAGTACTCCATATCCTGGTAAACTACATCTGCTGCAAAGCTGCTTTATTTTTTTTACGTTTTTTTTTTTGTTTTTTTTTTTCCCCAGGCAAAGTGGGGAATGTCTAAACAAAATGAGATTGCTTTTCTGCAAAAATCCTAGGTGTTCAAAAGCAAGAAATTCTAACTGCTCCTCCCAATTGTCTGCACATTTCAAAGCAACAGTGTCTTACCAATCTTCCAGGACATCCAGCAGCAAGAAAGTGGCATGTGCAACTCAGTAATGTACATCCACATTCAATAAAACAGCTCATTCTACTCAAATGGCTTAACATACTTACCAAAATGGCCTCAGCATTATTTCGAAGTTCATATAGAACAGAATAAAATAGGAAGCAAAAATTTGAGTTTCACAGTAGTATGCAGTTTATACGAAGACCCTCATTATATGTGTGCAGTTATGCTTTTATTCATATAGTTAAATAAATGCACTAAACCCCATCATTTTGCTTTCCATAGCCATTCATCCTAATTGCGTCCCATTTGTAATTTAACTGGAAGCAAGAGCAGGATCTTACTTTAACATATGTGAAATAAATACTCTTAGAATGTTTTTGTCATATTAGAATGCATTTTGGTAATGCCTGTTTAGGAGGGACAATATCCACAGAGGATGTGGAAGTATGTGAAGTATGGCACAGTCATGGATATGAAGATATCAGTATGAAGAACCACAACTTCTGAGATAGCAAACTTGAATTATATGTGCATTTCAGTGGTTTCATTCACTTTTTTATTCCCCCCCGCCCCCTTTTTTTTGTATGTGTGTGTGTGTATTATATCTCTGACCTTCTAGGAAACTTATTTGTCTGTAAATAGAGCAGACAGTGTAGTAAACTTTTCATATGCTTGGACAAAAGAAAAAAAAAAGGCTTCTATTCTTATCTAAAGCTTTTATTCTTGTTCCTTCTTTCTTCTCCATAATCTAAAAATCTAAACCCTGAATATTTTTAAGTTGAATGTCAGTGTTAGCAATTAGTGTGAAGAAAAGCAAACAACTTCACAGATTTCTATTTTTAAAACTAGAAAAATTCTTTAGTGTTTTGGTGGGGGATGTGGGGGGTATTTGGTTTGATTTTATTTAGGTTTGTTTTTTTTCTTTTAAAAGACGTAATTAAGCAGCACATGCTGTCTATGTGCCTACGTGATACGATAACCTAATTGAGTGACTGGAAGGCTAATGAAAGCAGGGTGGGAGGGAAATCCAGGTGAGCAATTCAGAATAGCTCATTTCACTAGTGGGCTGCCAGAAACCAAAGCAAATACACATGGAGGAAAGGAAAAGTAGGAGGTGTATAAGGAAAGCTTAAAAAACTTAAAAGAGAATAACAGGAGATGAGTGCTTGGTTTTAATAGGGATTGCAGATTTAGCATTGAGCTTTTTATATGTTAATGTTCATTAGCATCTGAAAGGGACTACCAGAAGAAGAAGAGAGTAAAATAGATCAAGATTCTTATTTAGGTAGGTGGAAGAGGGGAATACCCATTTTTTTAATATGTGAAATCTAAGTTTCCTAGGGTACGTAGGTAAGAAAAACTCTTACAGACTGAGCAGAATCCTTGATTTGAAGATCATAGCTGCAGTCACTGAAAGATTCCGCAAGCATCTCTCTTTTTTCTTCTCAATAAGAGATATTAGAACTTTAGAGTGGTAAAATAGATGTTTTATTAAATTAATGAAAGAAGAGGGATTAGAACAGTATGTGTGTGTTTCAAGTATAAAATATTTCAGAAAATAATTTTTTTTTCTCTGTAGCCTATGCTGGCATTATTAGCTTTACATATACTTTGTGAAAAATGCCATCCAAACCTAAATCGTTCACTTTTATAATAGTATGCTGACAGATCTTACAGTACCCCATAACATTACAATGTCTATTTCTGTAGCAATGATATGGAGGGAAGATTGTAGAAACCTGTTATAAACTAAGCTGTTTAAAGCTTTATTATCATTTATACAACACTCAACACTGTGCGACAGCTGAAAGATAGTTGCTCGCAAAGACTTAATGCTAAAAAGAAAATGAGGATAAAGGTAAAAAAAAAAAGGAAATTATTTCTGGATGTTGCATTTCCTTATAAATCGTAAATCCCTTTTTCCTTATTATAAGAAGTACTATGAAAGTTAAGAAAATGGGTTTATTGTTGCCTATTTATTAATTTTTTTTTTTACTTCTGAAAATTTTCTTACAATTTCACATTATCAAAAGTAGAATTCTCATATATCATTAGAAAATGTATACATATATGCAAAATTATACATGTATATACAGATATAAGGTATATATATATGATTTATATATATGTGTTCAGTTCTACAAAGACCCTTTCCATTCATCTCTCACCATGGAATTTGGATTAAATGCAAAAGAATGAAGACAAAACAAATTACTTTGCTAGTAAAATGAACATTGTTGTTTCACACACAAAGTGCTACTGAAGGCAACATTTTATCTTCATTATATTAAAGAAAAAAGAATGTTATTGGACTCTGAACACAGTAAATTTGTCTGACAAGTGTTTTCAGGTATAAGGGTTACAAGCACAAAAGAAATATCAAAGTAGATATAACTAATGCTTTGCATATATTTAGATGTATCTCGTTTTTTGTAATCACTTCTGTCCCTTTTTGCTTTGCCATTAACTTTAGACATTTCATAACTTGTTACATTATCTCAACGTTCATTATTAACAGCTCTTGTTCTTAAAGTAAAGCAAAGCAAAGCCAAAACAAGTTTAGCTCTAAATTGCAAGTGATTGCCCTTTTGGAAAGTGAAAAAAAATGCAGCCATGGTCTGTGGCTGTGCCAGGTATAAAAACTTTTTTGTAGGTGCTCTGGGCCCGAAGAAGTACAAATGCAAAGTGAGGCACTGAAGCTGGAGCGGGAGGGGAAACGGCACTTGCTGTGACAGTGCAGTTGTCTGGAGCAGGCGGCGCTTGAATTATTATTCAGAAGAGATGTATAATCCAGCTTCTTCTCCTTTAATATGTACACTCAGCTGGGCAATATTTGCAAAATTTTTTTAAAGCACATAATTTTGTACATAGAAACAATAGGGCCTGGGTGTCTAAAGCCGTAAAACACAACCTGCACTCCTCTGTGCCTGCTCTAAACCAAAGCAGCAACAGGAACCAAAGAGGTTTTTATGCTAAATGGTTTTTTTGGAACAATCACACAAACACTTCTACTCTGGGCATCCAGAACTGACAGCCAACATAGCTTAATAAATATGTATATTTTGGAAGTGTTTTCTCTAAATAAAACAATTTTCCAACTACACATTTTATCTCATTGTTGGATGAATATCTCCATGTTATAAGGTTTATTTTAAATTATTCAGGTCCAGGTTATAAGGTTTATTTTAAATTATTCTACTTTCATTGTGGAGTATGTCATAATTCCTTTTCCTCCTTACAATTTTTTCTATATTTCCAGGGAAACTGTTTGGACTGCCTAAAACACAGCTGATAATAATGGATGTTCTAGCAGTGTACTCCTTACCTGCTGCTGTTCAGTTGTCTTTCTGAGCCAAAGATCTAACAAAGTCTTAGGGTACAGTCTGAGCCCTGACAGTATCATTAGTCCAGGTACAAAATTGTTTCCAGCTATTTCATGCCCTTTGAGATGAAATTCACTCTACACACCAGGCAACTCACTAATAATGATACTGACCTATTAAAAAATCCACCTCTGTGTGGATTTCAAGTTACTTTATACAACATAAATCCATTTAAAGCAGGAAAGCTGAGGCATGCTCAAATACCATGGCTTCTATGCCTCAACGTCTTATCGCCCATGAAAATAATGACCAAACTTGAGAAAATTGTATGACTGGCTTCCTAGCACTCTTTCGTTTTCAGGAAAAGCCTTGGAACATAAAAATGTGTTTGTCCTTCCCTCATGCAAACCAAAGGCCCAGGAGCACCAGGCAATGTTAACTTTAATGTTGTCTTTGAATATGTTATCATTTTCTGACAAATCAAAATGTGCTATACTGGCTCACACCAGTAGCCATTTCACTCTGCTGCTTTTTCTCAGCTTTGGCATGTATTATTTGACTCTCAGGTGCACAAATTATCATCGAATAGCTTGGTTTGGAAGGTTCCAGCATCATATACTATAAAATCATTGCAGAAAATTTGAGAAAATTGTTCAGCACAAGAATAAGATTTCCCATCACATCTCTTTTTGCTAAGCACTTTTCCCATCTAAATTACCAGCAGTGGTAAAAATCATAAATTTTGTGAGGACCAGGTCTCCAATACATCTCTGAAGTATGGAGTGCCTATAATGGAAAGTTTGGTAAGTTTTCTCTGTGCATGCCACAGAAAGAGGAGACAGTAATCATCTATGAAGATTCCTTGTGCAACCTAAACACAATTTCTTATCAGTCATAATAATAAAGCCAGCCACACAGAATGTTGTTTCTCTGTCTTTTAATTCTCTGTTCAACACTTTAAATGACATAACCTTTCTTTTTTTTTTTCAATGTGTTAAAAACAATATTAAAAACTTGGGAGTCTCAGTTTCACTGGACAGTTATTTAAAAACTAATTTTTCTGACTAATGGTTCTTCCTGAATATCTCTACCCCCATTTCTGTTATGACATCTCTGAGCATTTCCTTAAAAATGATATAATCTGCTCAGCCTAGGAACCTGGTCAAGGAGTTAAATGGAGCTTTACCCTTTAGCTGACTGTATGAAAACATTCATGCTTGCACTGTGATGCAATTTGAAGTTGTTTGTGTCATCAGTAAATTTTTCTATTATATAAACAAAGTATAGAAAAGACATTGTGCTGTAACAAGAACTTTCGAAGTATGGATTTGAAATCACTGCACTCATAAATGGCAAAACCTTGAGAGAATTATGCAGGCTGTCCCAGTATGGCATTAACACACTTATAGTACAATCCCACACTACAAGAATCTGAATGTGCCACATATATTTCAGGAAAGAAAAGTGAACTATTTTATAAATGTGTTTTAAAGAATTTTAAATAAAAAAAAAATTATGGAAACCATGTCCTTATCCCCCACCTGTGAAACCAGGTGCTTTATGTATTGCAAGAAACTGAAAGAGGTATATATTATACTAATAACTCTTTAAAGTGTCTAAAGTGTCTTAAAAAGATCTTTCTGTGTATTTGGAGCCCAAACTTGTGAAATACCAGAATTTTATGCAGGGATAACGTCCCCATCAGGAAAAAGTATTACGGCTTTCCACAGAATAAAGAAATCATTCTCAAGCTTAATGATTTATAACAGGCTGAGCAATAAAATCTAAAAGTGATTCAGGATTGTGCTGACTTTTCTGTCTTTTTAGAGACATGTTAGCATGCCACACTTTTTAAATAAAATGGGAATCCTTTCTGGAGCAGAAGTAGTGAGAACAGGCTATAACGTGTACCAATGGTGATGAAGTTTTTGTGTGTTTATATATGTGATAATTTAGCATATGTGTATTTAAGCATAGATAAACTGCCCATTTTTTGCTGCACATTTGTATTCATTTCCTGTGATCTTCGTGTTCACATATGCCTCTATCGTGTCTTTGTGATACATACCATTATTCTGACTTTTCCTTCAATAATTTGGACACAATAATTATATAATGCCCAATGCAAATGATGATCTTTATTTATACCCTCCATCTCTGTGATAATGATTTTGCTGCCTGAAATTAAAAAAACCCAAACAAACAAACAAACCAAACTTGCAACAGTGTTAAAATAGTAAGATAAAAAGCAGACCTTTAATGGAAGCTTCCAGGTGCCCCCATGGTTATGGGCACACCCAGCATCGGCTTTCTACAATTTTTATAAGTTTAAAAAATTAGCATATCTAAAAAATACTGTCCAATTACAGAATCACAGAATCACGAAATCACCAGGTTGGAAAAGACCTCTAAGATCATCGAGTCCAACCCACGACCTAACACCTCAGCTAAACGATGGCTCTGAGTGACACACCCAATCTTTTTTTAAACACATCCAGGAATGGTGATTCCACCACCTCCTGGACAGACAATTCCAGTATTTCACCACTCTTTCCGTGAAGAATTTCTTCCTAATATCCAATCTATATTTCCCTTGGTGCAGCTTAAGACTGTGTCTTAGAAGAGCAGTTGTTTAGGTAATTTGTCCCTGGGTTCTGTCCCATTGGAGCCCCCCTCCCCATCTTTTAGCCGTACATTTTATTATGTCTATGATCTATGGTGCAAAACAAAGCATCCTTGCTAGTCTAAAAGCAAGGCTAAATGAAATTCCAAGAAGGTAACATAATATGCAAGAAAGTGTAACTACTATGCTAAAGTGACAAGGTGTTAGAAACTATACAACTATATATTAAAATCTATGAAGCTAGGGATATATAAAAAGCAAAAATCTTTAGGCATCAATGTCATTGAATTTATGTTCAAGATTTTCACTCAGCATGTCTTTGCAAGGAAGAGAGATTAGCCTTCTTCTCACCCTTTCCTTGTGTTTTCAATGATTATATAAAGTGGCTTTGGGCAGTGTCAAGCAATTTCGGAATTATATAATTATTTTGTCTAAATTAATGGAGGAAAAAGTCAGAATAATGGTATGATAGACAAAGACATGACAGAAGCATATGGGATTACAGAGATCGCAAGAAATGACTACGAGTGTACAGCAAAAAATTGGCAGTTTATCTATGCTAAAATACATATATGCTAAAAGATCACATATATAAACTCACAAAAGGTTGGGTGGTGGTTAAGAGGGAGCAAAGCTCTATTTGGTTTCTGTTCTGTTCCTCTCACACACCTCTTGATAAGAAGATATAAGAGTATGTATACAATCAAATCCTTCTCTTTAATATGATTGCCTCAACTCCTCCTCTTGTCCCTTCCGGACGCTTGAAAACCACCAAGCAGCTAATGTTTACCATAGAGATGGAGAGTAAGTGTGAGACTGGATTTTAGCTTGGAATTAGAATTTGAGCTCAAGTTGCGAAGACTAAATGAATCCAAGTACTTTGAGTTCACACTCAAATTTTTTTCATTTTCTTTCATTTTTTCATAAAAATCCTTAACCACCAAAATGAAAACTACCTCTAATCTTGATTTAATATATTCTTTTCTCTCGCTCTCCATCCAGGAAGGAGGAGGAGCAGAAAGACACCAGCATGCATGGTATGGAGGATGAAAGCAATTATAATGCATGATGTAGGAGGAAGAAAATTATGGGGAAATTATCTTTAGCAGTTCACTGATAACTACCTTCATAGATTACAAAAGAATCACTGAAAATATATATGTAAATTACCTGAATTTTATATTGGAGTTTTGCTCTGCTCTCTAGATTGTGAACCTTAGTGAAATTTTGTAAATTAAGGAAAATGATAAAAATAAAAGTCAATATATTTTATTTTAAATGATTTCTGATGCTGGCCAGATGCATAAATGGTTAATTGGTATGGGTGTTTGATTTTTTTAAAAAAATATATATGTGATGATGAGTTACTTAATGTACTCCTGAAAGCAAATTCATTTTGGGAACACTACAATTTGAAATGATGAATGTAAAGCTAAATACTTGCATCTGGATTTTAACCTTTTCCCCCTCTCCCTGCCCCTTCCTTCCAAAAGACTATTCTATTAAGCTTTTGTATGGTGGAAAGATAATTCTGTTAGTCATGTACTTACTGGCTATGGCTTGGAAATTGTGTAAGTCCACAATGTTTTGTATACATGCAGAGTAATTTTCTACTGTATGACTAAATATTAGAGTTTAGATGAACTATTTATTTAACGTACTGCTCAAGACAAATATGGAGAACACAGAAATGTTTCCCTTTTTTATATTTATTTCATTTTTTCACTCAAATATTATTTCAGCTGTTTCTCAAGAGGATTAACAGTTATGGATAATCATTTGGTGTACCTGGAAGGCATGGAAGAGAAGGACAAAAGATCTGATTTTCTATTATAATCCAAGCTTCAGAAATAGTGATCATAAAGGATGTCCAGTTAAAAAGCTTTTGAACTCAGATTCAGTTACACTGCTATAAATCAGGAGCAAACCTTTCTAAAACAAAAGCAGTTGCTTAAGAAAATCCATCAGTTCTGAATCCATGAGATCTGAGGCTTTGTGTTCTCTTGATTTTTCATCAAACTCTTTAAGAAGCTAAAATTTTCACGCTTTATTTTACCTGTTTCTTTTGTTTGTTTGGTGGGTTGCTTGGTTGGTTGGTTTGTTTCGATCGGTGTTTTTTTGCTCTATATTCCAACTTCATTCCATGTATGCAAATGCTGTATTATTTTGGGCAAAAATTTTCTTTAAGTTTGGTCAAACCTAGATTCCTGACTGACAGCTGCATAAGTTACTGGTGACAGAATGTTTCTTCTTCGTTGTCTCTTTCTTGCTTGTTATGCTCTAGTTCCTGCTAAACACTACACTAATACACACCAAGTTAATGCCCCACACGTAAGAAAAGTGACATCAATCTTCTGTCATAAGACTATAGTTGGTAATTTGTTACTGCTTTATATTGGCTGGGCATCTCCATGTCTTGGAACAGGAGTTTGCATCTATTCGTAGAGATAAGAGATGGGGTAGGCTCTGGTCTATTGCGTGGAGGTGCAGCTCTTCCACACTGTTTTCTGTTCCCATTCTTCCCATATTTCTCCCCTGTTCATCACTGGGAGTGACACTCAGACTTGAGCAGCAGCTATCTCCACAGTACACAGACTTCTTGGAGAAAAGTAGTGCTTTCACTACACAGCTTTTGCTCTTCCACGTAGTCTCTATTAATTTCAACAGAATTTCAACAGCCTCTGTGGTCCCCATAACAATCTGAAGGAACACAGGCTCTGATCAGATGATGTTATGCAAAACCAAAGTCTGAATTTTCCCCACTTTCCTTCTGAACTTGTTTTGGGTAGCCTGCAGCAGTGGACATGTTTGGCCTGTCTGGAACCATTATTCTTTCACAACAAACCATCCTGAAAGATATTTTGAGATCACAATTCATCTCTCAATGAGCTTTATGGTTTTTTCTGAAGATATTCCTATCTAGGATGTAAACATCAAAACTTGGATGAAATAATAAACACTAGTATGACTTCCACTGATCCTATTTCTTCATTATGTTTAAGTTTTCTGGGACCAGGTCAGAAGATTCTGTTTCCTTTAAAGCTTCTCTCCCGCATTTCCTAATTTCTTTCCTAGATCACAAAATTTTACAACTCAGATGCACTGTGTTTGGTTTTTTCCCTTTTGGAAATAAATGAAAAACATTATTAGATAGTTTACTGTGTAGTTATCACCCCAGACAGTCAGATTTTATCAATAGTTTGTTTGGGATTATAGCCACCTAACAATTCATGGATTTTTATTTAACAAAAGATAATTTAAACTATCATAGTGTTACACACAAGAATTTCTCCAGACATTTACTTGAGGTTTTATCTCAACATGGAGGCAAAACTGTCAATTGCATCTCATTCACAAAAATTCCACGAGGCAGGCATAGAGAGTGCCAAGGATTTTTCAATATTAAACATAGTGAATAACCTGCAATACAGGCACAGCCTGCAAATGTTTGTGTTAATAAATCATCAAAGGTGGGTTCTACCCCTTTTTAAAGGGAAACTTCAGAAGGGTCATCTTGCATTTGTGTCTGCATCTGATTTTTAATGTGATATACAGAATACAGATAATCGTCACTGAAAGGAAGAAAGGTGAAGGCAATCTAAAAGCGGTATAGACTAATTAAATGGGAAACTTAGCAGCAGCAACAGTAATAAAATAGAGTGAAAATCCAAATCAAGTTTTCTACCTGTGTAATCAGTGAGTTGTGTTTCAAAGAACTGAAGCTCTGCCAAAATTCAAGAAAAATGGATATGCTATATCCCATTTTGTCCCATAATTTTTGAGACGTGAAGTAAAACTAATCACAATCTTTACTGAAAGGAAGAACACCCTTTTACCTGTAAGAGAAAAAAGGAAGTGATGACAAATGCTTCCTTCAAAGTCTGTCTTGAGAAAAAAAAATTGTAAAGTAATCCAAATGAGAGCTTTTCTAGTAAAATCTTCAGCAATATGTTAAAGAAAAAGGAAGAAGAATGCATGAAACTCTGTTTGTTATCTAGGTGTCTATTTCTGTTATATTCTCTGCAGTTTTTGAGCACTTTTCTTGTATTTTTAATACTCAGACTAGTATATTTTTTTCTGTAAATAGCATATGTTTTGTCTATTTAACATATAATTTGCCATTTTGTATAGAAGAACTTAGCTCCACAATTCTATCTTCTGAAAACTGTAAGCAAACTGTAGTAGACCACAAATAGTTAAATCCTGAGACAAATGATAAACAGATTGCAATGGAGTGATTCAGCTTATGAGATGGTGGGGTTTCTTCCTGCATTCTTTTCTGAGTAGCAAAGAGCGTCCTGGTTTGTGTTTGTAGATAGGCAAGGAATATATACATTACTCATTCTTGATTTAAAAGGTGGTTTGTAAATGGCCAAGAGATAAGTAAGTCACTTTGTCTCTCCAGTCAAGTCATCTCATACAAAACTTAACCTGCTTACTAAGTTCAACTCCGTGCTATCTCCAGATAGCTACCCTTCTGACTGTGGTACATACCTGTTCATTACGTAATCTTCAGATAGAAAGTATGACATATTTGAGAGGATTTGGGTGCAGAAAATATTTCCAGAATTTACTTCTGAGGATTTCAATAGTCACAGACACTTTTTCAATACTTACCAGCTTCTAGAGAACATGATCTTAACTCCTAATTCTCACAGAACCACAGAATCAATTAGGTTGGAAAAAACCTCTGAGATCATTGAGTCCAACCTATGATCAAACACCACCATTTCAACTAGGCCATGGCACTGAGTGCCACATCCAGTTTTTCCTTAAACACTTCCAGAGACCAGGACTCCACCACTTCCCTGAGCTGCCATTCCAATTTCTGTGAAGAAATTCCTCATATTATCCAATCTAAACCTCCCCTGGTGCAGCTTGAAGCTGTGTCCTCTTGTCCTATCACTGGTTGCCTGGGAGAAGAGACCAACCCTCACCTGGCTACTGCCCCCTTTCATGCAGTTGTAGAGAGTGATAAGGTCACCCCTGAGACTCCTTTTCTCCAGGCTAAACAACCCCAGCTCCTTCAGCTGCTCCTCATCAGACTTGTGCTTCAGACACTTCATCAGCTTCATCGCCCTTCTGTGGACACACTCCAGCAACTCCATGTCCTTCCTGAATTCAGGGGCCCAGAACTGGACAAGTACTTGAGGCGCTCTTCAGTGAAAGGCAAACAAAACAAGCAACATCCCGCTAAATATAACAACTCTCAAATTCCATTTCTGGTCTTAATTTCATAGATTCTCTGGAAGCAGCTCTAGCTACTGAAGTAGATACCAAAGTCACCAATGACACCCTGGCCTAGGGTCACACCACTAGTTCCCAGTAGTCATGTTCTGCACAACTCCTTATCTGATGCTGCGGGGAAACAAATGAGTCCTCACTATTAGAAGGAGGAGTAAGACAGAGATGCTGCTAACTTGTGTCTCTCACAGCCCCTCTTGCAATCTTAAATAGCATCTAGCACCAAGTTACTTATTAAAGTCTCAGGGACTTTTTTGGGGGGAAGTTTTGCAAAGGGCATTTCAATATTTTGCATTTGAAAGAGATTTTTCTCCTATATAATATAAGCTGTTTGGTGTGAAGAAATAGAAGAAGAAAGAAACTTAGGGTATATCCATGTGTGTTAGCAAAATGAACTGTATCAGAGGCCACTCTTTGGTCTTTTGACCAAATAGAAGGATTTAGCTATGCCATGTTATCAAGCTCCTACCTTTGAAATCAGCCATTCCAGATATGCTTAGTAGAAGTTGCTGATGATTTGTGTAGACAACCAAGATGTGCCCAAAACTTGTCTTGAAGTTTTCTAGCCAGGGCAGAGAGATGACATGAGATGATTTAACTTACTGATTTAATGATAAAAATGACACAACTTCACTGGAAGGAGAGAGGATAGGATCTATTTAACCCACAAATATAAACTGAGTGATAAAAAATTTAAGGGAATTCAAAAATTTCTTGAAGGGTAGGTGGTGAAATCATAAGTAATTGAATTACCTACAGCTAGAATTTGGAAAAAAATATAAGATTCTCTGCAATTCTGATCACAAGATGCCTTTTCAAGCATGATTTTTTTTACTTAAGTTGATGGGAACTCTGGTAATAATCTGAGCCGTGTTATTTATATTTGAAGAAGAGAAAACTGACTGAGAAAGGAAAAGTTTTGATTTGTGTGTGGGGGGCTTAACATGCTGGTAGATTCATTATGATTTATCTTTCTACAGTGTTAGAACTGTAATCAAATATATTTACCACAAGTGTAAAAGCCAGATAATGTAGTATGTTATCTACTGTCTGTGGCAGATTTTATTTTTAAAGAGCACATGAGGGTTGTGGGACAAGCTATTGTGTTTTTGTTTCTAGCTCCTAAGTTTTCAGCAATGCATTTTTCTGACACGCATAAGTGATGTAAAACTTTTACAGTGCAACAAAATGAGGTATTTTATTTTATATATGAATATTAGCAGTACTATATTTTCTGGATTTTCTTAAAGAGAACGTAGGAAATCTATACATAACGATTACATGTTTCTCTCTCCATGTCTACAGATGGACCAGCTGAGAATTCACAGGTATCTAACATGATCAAGAGACAAAAATCTTTGTAGAAACATTGACAAAAAAACATTTGGTAAGTCTTGTGTTTTAATAGTTACTTAGATATCATGACCAACAGGATGTGTTGCTAAAAGCACTCCAAAAGGTTCAGTTTCTGAGTTTTCCTTTTTGAATGGAATGAATAGGTTGAAATTATACTGTAGTGGTTTGTAATTTCTTAGATTGGTTTTTTTGGTTTCTTGTTGTTCTGTTGGGGTTTTTTTGGGTTTTTTTTTTCTGTCTGGAAATGAAAAATTTCTGTGAATAACAGTATCCTGTTCAATGTGATTTATGTGAGTTAAAAGAAAAATATTTACAAAAATATCTTAAATCTAAATATTTCCTATTATGCTCCTAACCCTACCAGCAAAGCCTGTACTAATTCAACCTTTCTGCTTGTACCATCTAGAGGTTTCAAGGATTGTGAATCTCTTTTTAAGACCTGCAGCAGTCTTTATTCAGCAGTAACAGTGTTAGTGTGGCTGGGAACACAGCAGAATGTCTAGCAGAACGCCTTTTGTGGAGGTTAGAGTGTTGTCCCGACCATACACTCAGTGTGTTGGCACTATGTAGAGGAACACCCTGATCCTGCACTAGTTTTCTGAATGCCACTAATGACACAGGATTTATTCATGTTATTTTCATTACAGCTTTGATCCTTTAGCAAAAAGATTCATTGTCTTAAATATCTCCTACTGGTTTATGAAACCTCTCAAAGACTTCTGCTGGCTCCCTGTGCTAGGGAAGGCTGCAGCTTCTAGGGGAAGATTTGTTTATAGTTTCCATGGTGGTTTGACCTTGGTCAGCAGCCAAACACCCACCCTATGTCTTGATCAATCCCCTTTCCTTTGGGATGGGGAGAAAAC
Source organism: Rhagologus leucostigma (assembly GCA_013397725.1). Classification (NCBI taxonomy): domain Eukaryota; kingdom Metazoa; phylum Chordata; class Aves; order Passeriformes; genus Rhagologus; species Rhagologus leucostigma. The sequence continues at coordinate 3,189,890 of VZTD01005999.1, forward strand.
AGAAGGAAGGTCAGAAGACTTATGTATACGGTCTTACAGAAGGAAGGCAGAAACTATGCATGCTAGCAAATAAAAAAAAGGAATTCATTCACTACTTCCCACTGGCAGGCAGATGTCCATCCACTTCCCATAGAGCAGGGCCTCAGCATGAGTAACAGTTTCTTGGGAAGACAAACACCACAGCCATGAATGTCCCTCTTTCCCTCTCTTTTCTCTAAGCTGTTTCTGCTAAGCATGACATCGTACTGTATGAAATATCCCTTTGTTTTCTCTGGGTCAGCTATTTTATTCCAGTTGATCTGTGTTTTTCTCTATGTTCTCTTTATCCTTTTCTCTGATTGCCGCATATTCCTTCCTTCTTCTGTCTTCTTTTGAAACCCTGAACACTTCTAAGGAGTCTCTGATGGAGAGAGAAAGATCTTGTCCATGGATATATGGTTAGTGGACTCTCTTTGAAGGAGGGCTGCAAAGCACATAGCTGACGTGTGGAGCGATCCCAGAGCTTCTGTGAGCAAGAGCTGGAGCTCTATGTTTGTCTCTGTCCTGAAGCTCAGGAAAGCTTGGAGAATATTATATATAAATGAGCACACTAACAGAAGTCAGCATCTACAGCTAGAGAATAGATCAATATTTAGTAAGAACAGCCATTGTTTTCTCCTTTCCTAGCTTGTATGCAATCATAGGTCAAAAGTCTACCCCAGAATATTTTTTAGAGGCGAGAAGTCACATAAATATATTGTTATATTTTCTAATAATTGTATTAAGAAGTATAGAACCTTAGCGTGGCATGTAAACAGGATTAACCCTTAGCTAGTCTTGAGTTTAGATTTTATTTCTTATTGGCACTCGGTTCAATTTAATGTATGTCTATCTTTGGATTTGTAAAGGCCTCCAGATAAAAGATCAATTTACAGAAAGCATCATCTGCAATTTGAAGGACAGGTGCTCATCTTTCAAGAGCTACTGCTTACACAGCCGGGTAGTGGCTAACATATTTCCTTGAAATATTGTGAACACCAAGTAAACATTTAAATAATTAATCATTAGCTCTTGTACCTGGGATTGGATAATCTTACATTAATAAAACATGGTTTTCACCTTTCTGTCTAAAGGCCCAAGCACAGATATAACATTTTTATTTGGGAGAGGAAAGAGAGTACTATATGCTAAAGGAGATTGACATGGAAACATGCAGAATTGCTGCTAACACCTGTGAGTAATGTAATGTTCAACACCATCACATATCAGCCTATAAAACAGACTTCTTTTATATATTTTTTTAGTGTGATTAAATTCCCAAAGAAAAAAAAGCAAAACAACTAAGCAAATCCTAAAGAAAAAAAAAAGTCCTTTAGAACTCGCAAAATTTGGCAGGTCAGTAATGAAAACTGAAAAGTCCGGAAGTCAAAATCGAAAATGCCTCACAACAAGATTGTCTGCGCAGTCTTTAATGTATATACACATTTTTTACAGAATTGTATGATGATCTGTAAAACTGAGAAACTTTCCTGTCACGGTGCACCAGAGAGATGATGCTTCCTTACAGCTATTCGCTATATTAGTTTGTCCTTAGTGTCCAAACTGGATGATGCCTTTTCTGTACATGATTATTGAACACACTCAGCAGACAGGATTATTTATTTTCTACAGTAGATAAGCACTTTGCAGAAATTAATTTCCCTATACAATACTCTCTTTATTCAAATGAATTGAGGGGCAGAGTATTTTGACATCCTATTTCATGTATGAGGGTTGTGAATTTTGCTGTCTTTGAGTCTGTGTTGGTACCAGATATGTTCAAAAGACATATCTCCACAATTTAGTTTGCATGAATGCAGAGTATATTTAACCCAGAAAAAACAAATACATGGTTAGAGGTCTTCCCTAAAAAGTTTTGATTTTAAAAATGTTTTAAAAACCATTTTATTAGCTTGACAAAGGAAGTCCCTTGCAGAAGCAGGAATTCTCATGCTTTATTGAAATATTTTATTTTCTCTACTGGTCACTATATACTGTTTTCCAACCTATCATAAGCAAGATTCAAGTCCTATAACAGGGGTCTGCTTTACTATATGAACTGGCTCAGTTGTTAAGTCTGATATACACAAAAATATTTGCAAATGTTAACTATTTAGTCCACTGTCCCTTCCAAGCAACCCTAATCCATTAAATTTCTCTCTGCACTCCCACATGTGATGGAGATCTGCTCTGCCTGGCAGTGTGCCCTTTCTGTCACTGATCCTTCTTTTCTAGTCCCTTGGAGCAACTGACATATCAGATTATGCAACTGGTTCTGGCAAAGCTTGAAAGGAAAAGTGATAACTCTTACTAGAACATCTGCATATAACTGGAAAAAAACTCAGGCGAGCTTTGAAGAATCCAAGTCCTTCTTGAAGTCTGGAATAAGAGTAGCAAGCTTCAAGATATGTATAGAGCAAGGACACTAATGCCAATTTATTAGACGAATTGAGAGGAAAATGTAGTTGGCAGTAGTAGAGCAGAGGAGGCAGAGAGGAGGAAAAGCTCTGGTCGCTGTGGGACACACAGTTATTTATTTTGTATGGTTGGCTCTTGGCACAGGAGTGTCTTGCTTCATTCTCCCAGAAGATGGTGACTGAGCATTGATGGCACAGTGTGGCTGCCTATGAGCTGGAACCAGTTTAACCCTTGTACTAATGCTCCTTTATTTTAGGGGGAAAACCTAACTGTACGTCTATTAAGGATGGAGTAGATATTTGATATTATTCTAGAAATTACATGAATTTTTGCTAGTTTCTGAATGATAATAACCAATCTTGAAATATGCCTGAAATTTTCCCAACTCATAAAGCAGAAAAAATTCAATCTCATTTAAACTATGGGGCATTAAACACTGCTTTTATGTCTTAAACTTTTCAAATCCAAAGGTATATCTGATCAGATTGTCTTCTCAGTAACATATGTGCAGGGCCAAAATAACCCAAATTACATCACCAAAGTATTTGGAATGCACAGTAGAAGCTAACAAGAATGTATCTCTTTCCTGTGTGGGTCATGATGATGCTTCCACTCTGCTTCAGCTCAGATCTTTGTTAAAACTCCCAGTTCTCTAGAAGAGTTATGTGATTTAGGATTCTTCTGAAAATATCCACTATACAAAATGCTCTGCTACCTCTTTTAATTTCTCCTATCTCAGCTGTCAAAAATTTCCCTTACAAAGCTGTGAATTTTGTGGTTTGAGACTTTTGTCTTCCAATTCTGTGGATAAATCTTAATTTTTTCAAACCATAAAATTAGATGTTCAAGTTTGCAAGTTTGCTGCCGATTTAGAACGACTAAGTTATAAACAGCTACTGTCTTTCTCATTGTTTTGTAATTTCTCTATGGCTATTACTGCTATTGTTATTTATATCATAACAAATGTTATGTTCCAAAACATAAATTATTATCTGTGTTTGTCTCCAATAATTCAATGAGTTATTTGATGCATCAAGACTGAACAGACTGCATGAGATAACTGTAGCTTTCATTACAGATTTCTCAGTTCCCTGGTATGACAGACTTCTGCCACCAAACTGAGAACCTGAACAGCGGCACATACCCTATTGCTTTCTTTTAGGCACAAAGACAAAAAGCAATGGCTTACACATAAAAGAGCACAGAATAAGTTTTGTGCCCTGATAACATTACAGATTTCTGAAGTGGCATGCAATCCATATAAACATTCCTTTTATAGCTTTTCATGAGTTCAGTGTAGGTTTTCTGTCACTCTGAAAAGAACAAGTGTGGGCAGGTGCTGTGCACTTTTCATGGCTCTGCAGATGCTTTAAAGCTTTCCTTTAATGGAACTGCACAACAGTATGTAGTAGTGCTGTGAACACCTGGCAAGTAATTAAAGCCACGAGGTTCTGTCCTTGACATAAACCAGTCTCATACTAAGCCCTGCAGAACTGAAAGCCCACATGCTGTATTATTGCCTGCACAGTCTCTTCCAACGACCGTGCAGTCGTAGCCCTTCAGACAGACTGACGTTTTTCGCCTCAGTGAATGACGGGAAAACTCACCCTCATATTAGGTTTTGTCATGTTTGTATATTCCTCCAAGAAGGCCATGAACTGTGGCTAGAGGTCTCTTGATTCTGTTTTTAGACAGATTTTAGGCTCGTTACTAGCAAATATAACTCAAATTCTTCACATTCCATTCTGTATCGCTGGCAGGTAAAGTCTTTACCTTATAGTTAGTAATGAATCAAGCAATAATTTTATGTAAGAAAGGGCACTGGTTCTCTTAATACCTTCTTCCATGACAGTAATGTTTCTCCTAATGCACTTTGATGGCACAATCACCATTATGTAGCTTGTTAATACATTAATTGAACCTGCATTTGTGATTAATACATATAAATTATTAGTTCATTTTAAGGATAAGAGATGAACATTCTAAAAAGTATGTGCAGAATAATAATAATAATTTTATATTTGACTAATCTATGCATTTTGAAATTTGAACATATAAAAAAATAATCTCCTTACAAAGAAATTTTTAAGACAGGAATGGTTTTGATGTATTCTTACGACTTTTTCTTTTTTTTTTTAAATAAGTTTTATCGCTCTTTTGCACTTTGAGTGTTAGTAATGAAAATTAAGTTATGCTTGACAAAATACATAGATAAATTGGTCTTAATGACCCATTACATTTAAAATTTTACAGTTTGTTGATATAATTGTGTTGGTTTGCTTATCTACTAATATGCAGCATTAAGCAATTTCCTTTGTTTATTTCTGTCATAAATGAGTTAGCAACACTGTCTCACAATGCTGTAAAAGACAAAAAAATTGGTGCATGCATCTGATTCTCTTTCAAAAAAATGTTCTAGAACAGTGTAAAGTGGTTTATTGTTTGCTTTGTTTGTGGGCTTCAAAGAATTTTGGGAATCCAGCTAGTCATCTCGTAATTACAATTTGAAGATGTTTTGGTAGATAATATTATGCAAAAAAAAGAAAGGATTTGCAACCTCTCTAAAAAGTAAAATATTTTCTTTCTGTCATTTTCAGAAATTTAAGTAGGGAAGCTTATTCTTCCAGAATTTCTCAATATGCAAATCTGAGGAGGATTTAAGAAATATACATATGAAAAGCTTTAGATAGGAGCTCATCTATTTGACTGTTTTTCTTGTTTTAATTTATGTCTAACTGAAAAGCTGTTAAAAAAAAAGAAAAGCAACAAAAGTTTCTGTGTACCCTCAAGTTCATAGGAACTTTATTACCATGCAGATTTACTCAGTCTCAGTCAGAATCACTGCTGATCTCTCTGAAATGTTACGGGTCCACTTATCACCAGTTCCCAGGTGACTGATCTGTAATTTATTCATATCAGAAACCATTTTTCCTCTGGCCACTCTGATTCTAATGTGGGCTGTATATCATCAGGCAATGACAAGAACAGAGGGATTGATCTCTCCTGGCCTAATAAGTTTATTTTTATCTTCAACTTTGCGTTTGTAGTGGAGGAGATATTATAAGCTGTCTGACACTTATTTGGAGATGTATACACAGAAGAAACAACTCCCAGCAGCTTCAGGGAGTGAGCTACGTGTGCTCAAGCAAAGTTCATGAAAACATTTCATAATGATCTTTGCAAAAAACAAAACTTTTGATAGGAGAAATTTTCTGCTCCTAACCCAGAAACTTTCAACAAATGTTTTTCTCCACACATGAGGTACTCAGGTAAATTGGCTCACGCTGACCCGGATTCAGGGACAATAGCTGTAATCTGTCTGCAAAAAGCCCAGTAGGCTGTACAGAGGCTTCATGTCAATCAGAGAAAGAAATGAAAGTTAAACAAGCACTGCTAGATTTTTGTGCTTTTTTTTCCACATGCTCTGTTTGTTTAACCAGCAGGGTGTCACCAGGTGGATGTTAGTGTTCGTGTACAAGGCTTTCACAGAGATTGATGTTCGCAGCAACAGCTGAGTTCATTTACAATGCCATTCTCTGAAAGCCTCACTGAATAGATTCCTAAAGACAGTGATTTACTGTCTGTCTTTTCCTCTTTTATTATATTCCACCACCAGAGATGCCTATTCTTATTTGATGACTTCAGTATCCTTGCTCAAAGGTGCTCATACATTTTCAAATTCTGTTACTGTTAGAAAAAGGAGAGAAGGAAGAATTATGATTGAGCTGTCTTCGAATAGTTGCTGCAGTTTTGCTGTCCTACAACTATTGCAACACGTTGCATTGTCTGAGGGTTACTGGGACGGGTGAACAGAAAAAACTTGAAAGAAAAGAGTGCAGCTTCTGGAGAGGTCCTTCTACCATGTATTCTTTACTATCTCCTTTCTGATTTAATATGGTTAAGTACAACATTACAACTGAGGACTAACACTGGATAGAATCTAAATCACTAAAGAATTAAAAAGTTTCAGCATTTCATAGGAACTTAAAAATTGTTTGTCCCAGGATAACACGTCATAGTAGCCTTTTTTTTTTTGGAAGATTTTATTATCTTCTGCCCTAGATGTTATATATATTCCTTCATTCAGGTTGCAGATGGTGTACTAAACTGGCAGAGTTGAACAAAATTTTCTGTTTGTAACATTCAGGCTTTAAATGCTTTAACTGTGGAAAAACAAACAAACAAACAAATAAAATCCCCACCAAACTACAACAAAATCTCAATAAAAAGCCTTCTATAAAACTACAGAACCTTTTTCCTGGTCATTTTCCCATTTGACGAGATTGGTGGTGATTTTGATGCTAGGGTGGGAGGACCAAAAAGAATCTGGAAAATAAAGATAATTAATAAATAAGCCTTTGGAAACAAAGATAATTGTAATGGTCCAGCTTCTGGATCTCCAAGGGTCTCATATGAAAGTAAACATATATTCACCAGGGAACTGAACCAAAATCTGTTGAAATCATCAAGAGTTTTTCCACTAATGGTATTGGATTTTGGAGATGACTTTGAAAAGCTCTCTCAATTTAGCAGCAATGCCATGACCGAATTCAATATCTAAATTACAAAGTACTTTCTAAGATTGTTCGTACTAATTTCAGTGATAAAAATGATTCATATTGTTCACATCTTTGTTTCAAGTTCTTTTATTTTAATTTCACTCATTTAAATGTCATAAAATTTAAAATAAAGATATATAGGAGAAAGGAGATATAGAAAAAATGTACAGCACATTGCTGCTTATAGCTTAGAAAGCTCCACCCTGTAACTGGGATTTGCCAAATGTAATGCATATTATGTCTTTTTTCTCTGTATTTCAGAAAGAGATATGCTCATTCTAGTTTTCTCAGATAGAAATTGCAGTGAATTGTTGTGAGAAGCTTTCAGAAGTATCAAGAATCTGGATGAGTTTCCCAACAAAGTGAACTAAATCGTCACTGTAGGTGGATCTGCAACTTAATAGAACTTCCTTCATTTTTAAAATATGAAGAAAAAGGTACAGAAAAGGTGGGAGACATCTCTGTACCAAAAGATGATAATGTTAAGAAGGGAATCCTCAAAGTCTAATGATCTATTGTCAGAACTCTACTCTGTGTGAGCCTTTATTTTACTACCACCTCCAGTTTTAGCTTTCTATGAAAGTAGAAATATGAAGAGAAAGGATACAGTCTTGTCACCGTGTAAATTCCCTGCCTTTCTTTTTAGGGTAACTTGTGTGATTTTCTTTTTTTTCTTTGCATTCAAGAACTTGGCTTCCTTTTTCTTCTTCCCAACCCAAGCTGAGGCACAGCTATTAATAACAGGATGAAGTTTGCATTGCTTCTGCTCATGCATATATAGAAGAGGTCAGTCTTATAGGCAAACAATCTGCCACCTTTAAATGGTGTCAATGCCTCCTCCAGAAAAAGAAAAAATCTAACCCTAAGGCTGCTAAAAACAAAAGCAACTAATGTCATATCATAAACAGTAGACAAATATATGAGAAAGGAACACAGTACTTACCAGTTTCAAAAAAATCCAGTCTTCTAATCCTGGTAACACAGATACATATCCTAAATAGACAGAAAATCAAATATTTTTCTTGTTAATGTTTTGTTAAGCAGTTTTGACAACAACACACATTTGGCCAACTCACAAATAAAGCATGCCTTGTCCTTTGAATTGTGTGTGGTTTGCACTATGCTAAGAATGACAACAATTACAGAATTTGCATATATCTGCCAGCAGAACAGATGGCTTTGTAGGTGGAGGACAATGGAGAAGAAAAGAAAAAAAAGGAAATGCTCAAATGAAATCCAAAATAAAAGAGAAATCTTAACTAGGTCCTGATATGCAGGATAATAAACAACTTGATTTGAAAACATTGCAGCAGCAGGGGAACTAAGGAGATTGTAATGAATTTGAGATGATTTCTGAGGAAAGTATGGAAAGTGGACGGCCATGCTTCTACCACATTAAATCTTGAATATTCATTAGCCCTCTCCTCCATACAACTGATCAGAATTATATTGGTGTGGTTCATTTAGTCCTAATGTCTATGTTGCAGGCCAGGTTTTGATCATGAAGGCATATGAAGATACAGTATGGAAAGTTAACTTGTAGAAACTGCTCTTAGAATGTGAACAGTGCTAAAGTGATCAAAAAATTATTGAAATAGTTAATATAGCCATGATTTTGAATAGCTAAAAAAACTAAGGCATATTCATAGTTCCATTTCTTTTATCCTTGTGCTTCGGTGGCTACCTATTCAGACAATCAATGGCACAGAGAACATGTACACTGGTGCTGACATTTTCCTACAGCAGAAACTGATTTTCTCTTACATCTCTGATATATGCTTTGCAATACACTGGGCAAGAATATATCTGTGCCCCATTCATTTCACAGTCTAGGAAACAAACAGGTTTCTGTGTGTATCTGAAGAGCAAGATACAGGGAAGTATATGATGTGATATGACACTGAGTAGCAGTAGTGGAAGGCAGATACCATAGCACATCAGTAGCTGAAATGCTACCTTTTTAGTTTTTTTGGTTTTTTTTACTTTTAAACCACTGGAACAAAAAGAAATTTCAAAAGAAAGATTTTAGTGATAGAATGAAATAGATCTGCAGAAATCCACAGTGACCTCGCCCCATGTATGATAGACAGAATTGGAATAAGTGAACAAAGATCCTATTTGAAAATGTAATGAATTGAATATAGCAGTATAGCAAATTAGAACTGTGACTTGACCTCAATACTAAACAAAAGACAACAGGAAAGTGAATATCAGCTAAAAAATACTATGAAAAAAGCTGTGGTAAGAAACTGAAAAGAGAAAACGGCATTCTTACTGATCCATTAAGCGTGAAACTGATTCACAGCATTTCCCTATAATTCAAAATACTGTTAACAAATGAGAATGGGGCAAACCATATGCTAATACAACCAAGTTTTTCAAGCTGGTGATTTGCCCTTTTGAGACAAAATCATAGCTAATGTAATTTGGAACAAATTCTACTTGCTTGATATCTTCTGAATGTCTTACCCATCATTGCATCAAGTCCATATTTGGTCCAAATTATTTTACGTTTATTAGTATTTACTGTAGGTGATATTTGTCCCCTTGTTTTATTGCCACCTGTAAGTATTGGTAGTTCCAGTTTGTTTTCCTGGACAGCATTCTTTAAAGTCTAGTCACTCTGTATGCACACACTATCTCATCTCATCTCATTTCACCTTGCCAGACACTTCTATATGACTGCAGAGGGATTTTATTGAAGAGGGAGGATTTCACACTGAAGATTGCTTCCTGTGAATTCATCCATGAAGTGTTTTTTTCACTATATAGCTATATATTCACATGTAAATGAGTCATATTGCTGGGGCACCAGAGCACATCACAGAAGCTAAAAATAAATACCCATTGTCCCACACAGTCCCAGGTACTGGAACTTAATAACACAAATTTTATTTGCTTAGTTTTCTACATTTTATTGCTCTTCCCTATTTTTGGCTTTCAGTTCTTTTATTTTATACTGGAAAATGTATCTGCGAGACCTTTTAACCAGAAGAAATGGGTCTTTCAAATTTTGTTGAGGCTTTTGACTCTTTTTGTGGACATTTCTGTCTCCAATCAGATGCAAGTTACAATGGCTTGCTGTTATTTTTTAGGCTCTATTATTTTTTAGGCTCTATTATTTTTCAGGCTCTATTTCCAACTTTCATGACTGCCATCTTTGAGGCAGACAATTTTATCAAATATCCTTCAAGAAATGGCCATTAAGGAGAAAAAACAAGAGAGAGAAATGGTCTAAATTATCTCTTGTATTACTAAACAAATGTGTTGTTTCTGTTCAATATCAAACTGTTCATGAGTTACCACACTGGTTACAAAAATCAGATTCAAAGCCATAAGGGGCAGTGAAATAATAGGTGACATCACAGTCTTTTGTCCCAAAGCCAAAGGGAAGAAGTGACATGAACTTAGGAAGAGATCAAAGAGGTGAAAACAATGACCACCAGTCTCAGGTTTATATTATATTACCAAAGAGGCATTCAGCTTTTTCTTTAAAATCAAGTTAGGGATGGTTAAATGCTGACAGCAGTCAAGGAAAGTTATGCACACTTTTTCCACTAACAGAAGGTGTGCTCAATACAGGAGGCATCAGATGATATCCACAGTTCAGTATGAATTTAAAGGTCTCTTTACTTAGGCGAAAAAGAGTGGATGTGTATTGCTACAGGTACAAATCTAAAATCCCAATAACTGCCACTTTTCAGTAAAAACTGTCCTTGAGTGGGCTTAATAGCCCTCTAATGATTAAAAAAAAATTTTCTCTATGGTAAAGCACAATTGTTGAAAAAAACTGCGCAGTGAGATCCTGTTCAGACATATGTGCATCCATGGTCAATTAATATTTTCCTTCAATTTAGATCTTGCAGAAAGATATTATCACCGCAGATATTTTAAATCTGAAATCTGTTCAGCCATCTGAATTACTGGATAAAATAAATCATTGGAACTATAGGAATATTATCATATTGATCTGAGGACAAAATTCCTACAGTTAAAAGGTATTTTTAACATTTCTTTGGTTATTGTCCTTATTTTTTTACATTTAAAGCAAGAAAGAGACTGAATGAATTCTTAAGAGATGCGAGTAGAAGTGTTTATAGAATAATTTGGAGACTGTAAACATGGTTAGTCACAATCTGATCTCAAGTACGTATGTGAAATATTGGAGTATTTCAGTGAAGTTGAATTAGTTGCAGAGTCTGTCTCAAGGATTTCTTTTTAGGATTTTTTTCAAAGATCAAAAAGCCAGAACAGTTATACTGTTCGAATTAATTGTCTCCTCCCAATTAGATAAGATGAATAAAATCATTCCCACCTCCTAAATTTTCAGGTCCTATGGCATACATACCAGGAGTATAACAGGAACTTGAATATAGTCTGCCTAGAAATTCCATCTACTTTTATTGCCATAAAAAAATGGGTATCTTGCATGCTTACCACTGGCCACATGACATCCCCAAAGGCCCCTGTACATATTTAAGCATACATCCATGGTTAGCGTACCAGAGACACAATGTGCTTACACCAGTGACTCAAGCAGCAGAAATATACTTGAGTCCAAATCAAAAGATAACATCCCTCACCTACTTATTTGCCTTTAATTCCTGATACATCCAAACGCAATCCTGAAGCTGCTTCAGCTCACTATAATAGTTTTTGATTGACTTTGGATTTAGCACTTTTCTATATAAATATACATACATACATATGTGTGTGTGTATCTATAGGTATAAACTGAGAATGTATTTATCATATGATTAATATATACTTTCATATACATTACCCATTATAGCTCTTTATCTCTCTCCTTGATTCTATACACATACTGACCTGTATTTTATTGATATTACATATTATCTACTTTCATTCTTTTTTCTGTTTGCACAAACATCAGGACACTTAAAAGTCTAATTTTGTTTAATACAAGTAATCTTATATTTGAAAAAACACTCATTTGAAAATAAATCCCTTAATAAACTAGCTTGTCTACCAGAGTCTCAAGAATATATCTTTACTTTCTTTAAGGAGAGTCTCTCTCTCTTTAAAGGTCAAGTGTTAAATGGTTAATGGTATTGATTTATAGCTAATAGTCACTTCATTTCTGTTATGGGAACTCTGAGGACTGGCTTGGTCTCCTAGCTGTGATAAAATGTAGGTTAAGTATGTCATTTATTATTTTTCCCTTTGTGATTAATTGATCATTTACAATGCTGATTACCTAATCATCCAAAATATTAGTCAGCAGCCAGCTAAACAATAGCCCTGGGTTAAATGGGTTTAGTATCAATGATCAAGTGTTCACTGAAAGGAAGAAATTATCTCAATTAAAGAGCTGACTTTAGATTTTGCTGTCAAATGCTCCCTGTTAACCTCACCTTCCTACTTGCTGCTGAAAACTCAGAACCAATCTGGCATTTCACCAAAACCAGCCGCCTAAAATGCTGGAATCAGGACTTTTGTTCAGCCAGTGCCTGCATTGTTTCAAAATCCATGGGAAATTCCACATGTCCTGGAAAATGTTTTGTAACACTGTCACAAGATCTTCTGTATGCAAACAAATATGACTGCAGCTCACTGTATACTAGTCGATCAATGCAATAATTCAAAATAATACTGCAATTATAGCCAAACTTACTATCTGCTATGTGAGAAAATTCATTATCATTCAGTTAAGTGTCCAAAAAGTTCCATTTTTATCATCTTTAGTATCCTTGGTGAAAAAAATTCCCTGCTTGAAACTGGTGTATTTACTTTTCACTTTGTTAGTGAGTGTTAGGAAAATTATCCTCTTATTGTGGGGTCAGCATAACTCAGAAAATAGTTTTGCTCATTTGGTTGTGTGGATTGAAGATTTAATGTCATTTAATGATCAATGTATTGCTGTTGTGGTAACTGTGTTCTCATGTTTATTAAAAAAATAGCATTCAATTTCTGCGTATCTCTGTTTACTGAATAAAGAATTTTTTTTTAGTGATGTTACTGATGCAATTTCTTCAATGGCATTTTACTGAGCTAATAAACATATCCTGAACTTCCTTACTTATTATATTGCTAAACACAGTAGAGCTTATGATCACATGTTCTGTACTTTAGTTGGCTGTAGTGTATGATATGCATCAAACTGCAATAATTTACTGCATCATGTAGTCAGCTTAAGAAGAGATAAGGACTCTTAAGAAAGGAGCAGAGTGGGCAGTCAGACTGCAATAAGCTGCTACTTTATATTTCATTTTAATGTTCCTAATAAGGTTAGCTCAGCTGGCTGGAGCATGGTGCCAATACTGCCGGTGTTGTGGTTTAGAGCCCCATACAGGCCATTCACTCAAGAGCTGGACTCAGTGATCCTTGTGGGTTGTTTCCAAATCAGAATATTCTGTGATTCTGTGATAGTCCAAAATGACAATGTCACCAGACTGTTCTGATCAGTCCAGAGCTACAGCAAAAAGCCTGGTATTGCAGAGGTGAAATTGCTGAGTGATGCAGCAAACATCTATAATGCTAACCCTGAGTAGCTATACTGTTTCAGTCAAACCCAGTCATGTAATAATTAATAACAATGCATGGGGAAACTTGACTAACGCTTGTACTCTTCAAGCACAAATGACTGCTACTCACTCAATGTCATCAGCAAGCAAATTTAAAAAAACCTCGAAGTTTTAGAACATTCATTTATACTTTAAATAACACAAGTTTGGAAACTGTCACTGCATTTTATGAAATCAAATAGTGTGGTCATTATGTTAAAATGGTCATTATGCTAAAAAAATCGGTTTGATATCCTCACCCAAGGTATCTGGCAATTGCAGTCCATACTACATTACTTATCTGAATGCCTTCAGTTTAGAAATTTCCTTCATCAAGCACTTAATCAGCATTTCTTCATGACCATTTTGCTCAGTTTGTGAGGAAAGCTTAAATAAAAGCTGGAAAAAAACCCCTATATCAGGGCAAAGGCAAGTTCATAACAGGATGTTTATTGAATAGATCCATAAAAAATGTATCTTTCTCAAGTACTTGGAGAGATAACTTGGCCATTCGTTTTCTTAAGTAAACTCCGATACATTTGTTAACATATCCTAAATCATAGGAAACGTCTATTTGGTGTTAGGAAATAAAGTTTCAGCGTATTGTAATACTGCAGGTACAACAATAGCTACCCTATAATATTAAAGCAACCCAGTCATGAAGTAAAAAGATGCTGCCCAGACAGGATCAAAACACAGGGTATTATTTCTCCTCAGGACTGATATTTAAGGTACTATATTCTGTATGGTAATGTTTTATCACCTGTCCAACTCCTTTAAGTTTTTCCACTTAGAATGCTGCATTTATGCAAATATCCTGTTCAGTTGCTCACGCTAGTTTTGTTATAACTATTAAATCAAATATTTTTTACTTAAGGAATGCTATATTCCTGGCCATGCATAAACGTGTAGGAGACAAGATCATAAAAAAACCCCAAACTACAACTAAATTGAATATAGTTCATAGTAAGCATAAACTATAGCTAAGTGTGAAAAGACCTAAAGAAGTCTGTAGAAAACCTACATTAAATAGATGTTGAACATATTTTCCCACTGAAATATTGTTAACATTATGCACAGATGTAAGTGTATACAAATAATGCATTTGTCAGAGCCCATGGAAAAGTTAGTGCTTATGAATATTGTCCTTCTACATCTCTCAACTCATTTTTGTAATTATCTTGATTTCCGTGCAACTCAGAGTGATTTATAAGTATTTTCAAAAGAAGCAATGAAAAGGTCATGTATTTCTAAAAAACCCTTTTATTTACTTTTTTAATATTACCATGATAATACTTATCCATATGGAAAAAAAAAAACCAATGTATTCAAAAAACAAACATCAGGTTCATTATGATGCTTGTTCATTTTTTCTCTTGTTTTGAAACAGGAATGCTAATAGATGTGGAAAAAAATTAATGGTGTATACACAAACAATAATATGACACGAGTGTCAACACTGATTTTTGGGTTTGATCTGCTGGTGACTGTCTGTCCATCTTTGTGGTTGGAGAAATAGAGGACTTAACTGCAGTAGTAGATAAATCCTGTGTCTGATTTGGAAAGCAACTGTCTTATCACTTTCATGAATCTGTGATTAAGTGATTAAGTCTATATTCAGGTGCACAGAACTCACTTTGTTCTTCATTGTTTTGTGTATAACCTCAAACTGTTGCTTTCCACCTCCAGTATTCCACCAGAACTGCTTTGTAAACTCCTACATTCCCAGATTTATTTTTTCCCAAGAGGAAGCCAAGAGGGGCTTTTGTCTTTGTCTTCTGGTCCACAGTCTGCTACAGCTTTTGGTTCAGTGGAAAAATGTGGAAAAAAAGTTGGCTGTATTATGATTATAATTAATGACACCAATTATTAAGAAAGAGAAATAAAAGTCCTTATAATTTTCAAATGTTTCTGCACTACATATTGTCTGAATAAAATGATAATTTCTGAGATCAGATACAGAGAGACACAAAGACTCACTTGTTATAGCTCTGTTATTATGCAGTAAATGACATTGTGGTGTGAGTGTACTTTGAGATTAAATGGTGATATGGTCAGTTGCTGGAACATAGGCAGACATGACATTGATTCCACAGAAGATCATAAAAAAAATAATTTTCATAAAATGGAATAAGATTTAAACTAACACTTTTACTCACCATTATCCTTTTCAAATTGAGGAGAACAAGTAAGTGCTGTAACAGCTCAGGATTCTAAAATGCAGCACTCAGTGATGCGCAGATGGCCTTCTGTCTTCTACAGGCTTTAACATGTCCCTGCAGAAAGCTCCGAACATAGACTTCAGGCCTCTTCTAATTCTTCCAGATAAATGGTGGCTAAATATCACTGTCATAAAATAGCAAATGAGATTCAATACTAAAGAATCTTCCACTCATATGTATATCTTCCAATTCTATTGTTCCCCAGTCAGATGAAATTTTCTAGTGATAATAAAAGCAAACATTAGCATTTGGAATAAATTGTGATTAAAATGGGGTTTAGAATAATATATTCATGGAATAAAATTGTTTGGGTTGGAAGTGACCTGAAAGATCATCTGATCTGCCATGTTCAGGGACATCTTCCGCTCTACCAGGTTGCCCAAAACTCCTGTAACCTGGCCTTGAATGCTTCCAGGAATAGGGCATCCATAACTTCTCTTTCAGTCTGTTCCAGTGTCTCACCACCGTCACAGTAAAAAGAGATATTTATATTTAAAACTTATTCAGAAAGTAGATAGGTACAATTGGCATCGTGATGATCAATATCAAGTTACAGGGTTTAAGGATTATTCGTTTGAATATACTCAATAACAATAAGAATCAAACTAATAATTACTGAACTTTTATTCTTTAACTCCTTTTGTGAAATAAGTGTTTCATCTTGACTATAAATTTTTCAGGTTGGAATTAAAAACAGATAACAAAATAAAAATTAACATAAAAAAAAAAGGAATAAGATTAATCAGATTAAAATAGTAGAGAAGTCCAATCTCTTCTTAGCCTACTCTGAGTAAATGATATGGCATGTAAGAAACTGAAAAGATCTTAACCAGCAAAAATATGGAGTTGTTGAGACATTGATGTTCAAAAGAACTACAGAAAAGTTATATGTATAAAATAAAGAGGCGATGAATTAATAGCAAAACAAAGAGAGGTCCCAAGATAATGGGTAGCTAAAAGAAGCAGAAAAAATGATATCCATATTCAAATGAAGTGCAGCACAAAGGAGCCTGCAAAATGAGAGGCTTAGCTCCTGGTCACCTACTGTGAGGATCTGACCCAGGAAACCATTGATTCAAGGAGTGATCAGGTAGACAGTTTAGTTATTAACTGCTCTGGTGTTACACATGCTCTGTGAAAAAAAAATTCTGTCTTGACAGGTGGATTATATTTTTGTCTCTCTTCATTTTGATGGATGATATCTGAACTTTTAAATGAGGACCTTAGAAAGCTTCACAGTTTTCAGTTTCTAGAGGAAAATATGTGGGTACATTCAACAAAAACAAAGGGAGATTAAAAAGTAGTGATGATCCACTGGGCTAAATGATAGAGGAGAGACAATTTAACTGCTGCTACGACTCAGTAAAAACAAGAATAATCCTTTCGTGCAGAAACATCAGAGCATCAGAGTGAAATATTCTGCAAATGCATAAAACACTCATTTGATACAGGGGTTCAGTACCCCATACAGAAATCAGGCTGAGCAAGCAATGGAACCTAGAAAGTGATCAAGAATCTATACTAACATCTAAAGTACCAATATGCAAATAATCAGAAAGTACGAATGAAAATGCTCCAATGCTGCAGATCACTGAACAGAATAGCTTATGGGCTGCATCACTACAGAGCAATGTGCAAAACTCAAGTAAACTCTGTGAGTAATGAACTCATGCCTAAATCCAAAAGTGAACAACAGTGTAATCAATGTGACAACAATGAGTCAAAAGGAGTGAAGTTTTCCACTCCAGTATGCCAAATAATAGATGATTCAGAAAAAGATACTTTTTTTTAACTGAAATAAATTATATAATACTCATATCTTTGACTATTTTTATATTACTGATGCCATGATGATTTTTTGCCTTAGCTTTTATGTATCCTTAGTGCTTTTAGCCCACATACTTGTAATTCCCTAAGTCTGATAACTAGCTTAGACCCAAAGTTCCGTTAAGCCAAGAGACCAAACATCTTGGAATCCTCGCAGCTGGGGATCAGAAGGCCCCAGACACCACAGTCCTCTCCAGAACACATTCTGTAAACCAAGATAGGCCCATCCAGGGGGAAGGTTCCTCAGGACAGGGGCTTCCCTCAGGCCTCTCATTGGGGAATCTTTAATGGATGTGCTGATGTGCAAGGTCTGCATTATATACGCCAATCATCGTGTAGGTGCATTTCGGTGTATTCTACCTGGATGTGGTGCACCTAAGGATCCTTAAATAAATACTGAAGTAAAACCGTTTTTCCCCCTCTAACGGTGTTTGATTCTTAATTTTAAGACCAGGAAAAGGCAACACTACTTTGTTACTTCCTTTAAAATCAATCAGGAATTGCCATTCTTTACTTTAAGATGTGAGAAAAGAATACCTGAGTTGTAACGATTTTCCACTGCAGTATAAACTGGAATTCAGCAGTGAACTGGTCTCCCTCAGAGTTTCTCCCTGATCTCTTGGCAAGCCACTTAATCCTTCAAAACCACAGTAAAATGAAAATAATAGAACTATTATAATCTGTTTGCAGTTTTTTGATAACAGATCTGTCATACACATACAGGTATGAAAATATTTGGACTTAGCGTTCTGAAAAACTAGCTGGCAACCATGGTACCTGACACTTAAGGCAAAAGTAATGTAGATAGAGGGGAAAGATGTTGATATTTGGTAGCACAGAAGGGCAGTCTTGGAACATATTTGCATGTGTTGTGCATGTTTAAGAGACACTGGTGTTAAAGAGTAAAGTATACATTTGAATAGAGATAAGGTTGTAGTTTTCATCATGTATAGAAATCTAGGGCGGGTCTGCCTAAATCTTTCTAGGGTGAGTATTTTATTAACCAAAACAAATGGCTTTTAGTATCATGTTAAAAAGTTCAAACCCAAAATCAGAAATAAGAAGCTATTGCAAGAGTGTCCTATAATCAGGGACACAAGAAGCAGTTGAAACTGTGGTGAGCTGAGCAACTTTTCACTTCAGCATGTGATACACTCTTTTGCAGGAGCTGAAATAACAAAATCTGTGGGCAGATCTGTGGGAGTTATTTTCACTGGCTTTTGGTGGTATGCACGACAAGAGGGACAGGTGCGTGGAGTGAGGAGAAGCTTAAAAAAGCAATTTATAGTGACCTATCACATCAACTTAATTCAGGCCTCAGTACCAACAAGACTTAAAAACATGAGAGAAGGAAGGCTATTGCGAGAGGAGGAAAGCAACCAGCTGGTATTGCAGTGGCTTCCTGGAGAAGGAGATTATAAATGGGTTTATTTAGGTGTTGTTTTCTATTAAGTTTCTAAATAGTGCTTTTCTCTACCAGTTAAATCAATATTGTTTAACAAACTGCTTGGATCCTCCTGACAAAGAGGAAAATGAGTTCGATGGAAGCCTGAACTTTAATACCATTCAGAGGATTTTGCCAGGGCTTTGAGCCAGGACTTTTTGTGGTGGCATTTAGTTTCAGCCCAGACCTCATGCCTGCCTATCAAGTCAGAAAGGAACAAAGCCTTATCTGAATACCACTGCCTTAGGAAAAAATGTAGTATGCCAAAATACGCATAACAACATGTGTATTTGTTTGGTCATGCCCCACCCTGCAGATCCTGATGAACCTTCACTTCCTCCACACTGGTGAAGCACTTGAAATGCATTTGGTGGAAGAATCCAGTAGAAAAGACTGGGGAGGTCAGGCTGACCATGTGAGCCTTGGGTGTGCTGCTGGGCACAGCTGGCAGTCTGAGGGAGAATCAGGGAAAGCAAACTTTCTGCAAAGGTATTTGGAGTGACATTGAATTTTCTTTGAACTGCTTTATTTCTGAGCACTTAACAAGTATAAGAGCTCCATCTATTCAGTGGCTTTTCAATTAGTAAAATAAACAGCTCAGGAGCACTGGAAATCAAATTTGCATGCTTTGATAAGCACTAAGAAAAAATGCTACAATTTATTGGTGGTATGGTTCAAAGCCTTACTTTCTGTCCCTGCTATATAATAGAGACACACGCTTAAGAAAAGCTGCCTGGGAAAATTATTTCACAAGGAGGAAGATAGCTGTCGGCAACATAAAATATCTTTTCTTGTCTAGAGATTCACTGCTTCCATTCTTTCCAGGGCAATATTAAAGAAATCGAGAGCACCATCTTCTAGAAAAGGAGGAGTCCAGCAAACTGTCACACTGCTTGATGTATTTCTCCTCTCACCTCAGGACTATCTACTACATAATTGGCAATAAATTGTTGTTACTTCTTACTATGGCAAGTCCCTTTGTGACTTTTATATAGTTGGATAGACAGAGGCATAGAGAGAATAAAAAACCCAACAAGCCGTAATGCTTAAGTGCTATCAATAAGAAAAGAATATTAGTGACAAAAAATCTTCAAAAAGAAAAGAAAAAAAAGGCAGAAAAAAACTTGAAATAAAAACTGTGTCTATGCATCTGTGTTCATTTTCTCTCCTCTTGGTAAAAAGGGAAAACAGGTTCAAAGCTGACTGAGCATTTTCTCATCTTTCCTCAGGAACTTGGGATTTTATCCTTTGGATACCTATAAACACACACCTTGTTCAGGTCTCTGATGTGTCTTCTTAATTATTCAACCAAGAATAAAGCAGTTTGTGTAGAGGAATTCCAACACAAGGTTTCTCGATTGCTCTTTTTTATTTGCTTATTATTTCTTTCTTAGAGAGGTTCCCTGGACATAGTCCAATTAACTTAAAAGAAAAAAATATTAGACCAATTACATTTTCTTTATCATAGTGTGGGATTTAGATAGGTACTGAAGTGTTCTCATGGCAGAAAAGCCAATAGCTTTTACAACACTGTATTCCTTCTATTTATGGTGCATCTTGTTTTACCTTGGCTTGCATGAGAGTAAGAGGAGAATTTGCTAGTTTTAAGATATTGATAATGACAAAAAACCAGTTTAGGAAACTTATATTTAAAATACAGTGAAGGTACAGACTTGTCTTTCAGGACAAATTTTTGTAGCCCTGATTCTACTTCTGTTTTAAAGGTCAAAGTAAAACTAATACATATAGACAGGTGCCTACTTCTGGATAGTCACTGATGGAATGGGAAGGATTTAATCTGCAACTGGACTTTGTTTCTGAATCACACAAGAAAAAACAAAGCTGTGAACTACCCTTCATCTTCTCCTTATAATGGGTAAATTAATTCTGCAGATGTATGGAATTGTAGTATTTTTTCGGTTGCATTTCTATTCGGTTTTCTGTGCTATTTGTTTTCTCTTGGAAACCAATAGGTTAAAAAATCCTAACAGATTTTCTGATCACCACAGCTGTATTATAGAGTCTGGCTGAGCTGGAGTTCATTGTCCCATAGAGCCCTCACAGTGCTGTGCTTTGCACTGGTAGCTGCATGGGTGTTGATAAAAGGTGTTTTGGATACAGTTGAGCAGCACTGGCACAGCATCAGGGCTGTCTCTCTAACATTCCCATCCCACACCATCAAGGTGCTGGGAGTGGGCAGGATCCTGGGAGGGGACACAGCTGGACCAGCTGACCCAAACTAACCAAGGGCATAGCCCATACCATGTGATGTCAGCCCAGATGTAAAAGCTTAGGGAGAGAGGAGGAGTGGGGGGGTGCTTGTTGTTTAGTAATGATGTTTGCCTTCTAGAGCAGTAGCTATGTGTGTTGAAGCCCTGCTTACCATGCGGTGGCTGAACATTGCTTGCTGACGGGAAGTAGAGATTGAATGTTTTTTTTCCCTTGCTTATGATGTGTGCAAGCTTTTGCTTCCTTTGCTGTAGTAAACTGCTTTATTTTGACCTACTAGTTGTTTTCCATCTTATTTTCTCTCCTCTGTCCAGCTGGGGAGTACTAGAGCTTCTTGTTGGGCACCTGGCATCCAGCTGCAATAGCCACTGCTATAGCATAAAATACTTTGATAGGTTGTCTGTTTTTTATCTAGATTTTGTTTTGCTGGACAGCACAGTTTTCATTATCATGTACTCATCAAAAAAACCTCAAAACATTTTATGATATTTGAATCCATGTTGTATCATACTGCATAGAATTTATTCCATGTAACCCCCTTCACATCAGCAATGGTCATCTGCTAGTAAAAAACCCCAAAATTTGGATGTAACTTTCCAGTTTTTATCAACATATTCTAATAGGTAAACTAGGGGTGAATCATGCAATTTTTTAAAATTTGTTTTCATATAAAACATCTCTATTGTATAAGTGGATCTGTGGTAATTTTTACATGAAGTATGGATTATATCTCTACATAGATACAGACATATAGATATACCCATTCTAAAAATTCAGCGATAAAAAACAAAAAGGCGACTTTGACTTTGTTCACATTTTTGTCAGTGAGTGACTCCACTGAATAAAGCATAAAGTAGATAAGATTTTAATAGCTTTTTCCTCTCTTCATTTCTTTGGACCACTAGAAAATGCTTCCTCTGAAATAAATTTGCTTCTTTGACATAATGTTGAATGCAATTATTTTCTTTTATGGAACAGTTCCTGCTAGGAATGCAAATAGCAAAAATATCACACAGTTTGACCAGAATCAGCCAGATTGTGTTAAAACCAGGATCATTCAAATTCTTTTTGCAGTCAGTGAAAAAGTTTCCGCTGGCTTCAATACCTATATGCTTAGGGTTTAAAATTCAGCACAAATACCATGTGGGGGAACCTTGTAATTTTTCTTTCTTATTCTTTCTTGGGTTTTTTATAATATAAATTATAATCTTTTGTATTTCTTTGCAACTTATTCCTGTTCCTCTATTGTATATGAACGGAATTTTCAAAAGGCCTTAGGATTAGTGTAATGCAGTTTCTGCTGAAGTCTTTGATAATCTTGTCAGTAACCCAAATGGCATCATGGAAACTAATGGAATTTTAAGAAACCCACAAACCCTCCCCTTTCTTCCCCTCAACCCCGTTCTCCCACTATATGTTAGGGTTTGCTTCTTGTCAGAGCCTGATCCAAAGAGATGGGACCATCATGGCTATTCACAATTTATTACTTGAAAAATCCAACAAGGCATCAGTCTCAGAGGCCGCAGATTTAGTAACAAGTTGCCATAACTGAAGACAGTCACAAGTTTCAAAGTTACATGGCAATTTATAACTTTTTGGTCCAATAAGCAGTTAACACGAAGCTTTGTTTTGACTTTATAACCTATCACCTTTGGTATTCTGTACTGCATTGAGTCTGTTTCTCAACCAATAACTTGCTGGCTCACGTACACACATATACTTCTATTATAATATCTAAATTCTTAACTTAAACTATAAAATCACATTACTATACTTAAAAACCCTTCACCATATCACCCAATACATATTCTTACTTATAACTATAGAAACATAGGTTTATAATTCTTCTGCTTAAGGTCTGTATACCTTCATCACTACATCAACCCAAGTTCTTTCCAGGGCTGTGAATTAAACTCATTAGTGCCTGTGGAAGTTTCTACTTCTCTGTTTCCCACAGCTTCTTTCCGAAAAAAAAAGAAAAGAAGATCAATTTATTATTTTATTGTTACTACTATTGTACTATTATTTTACCTAATAAATCAAAGCTCGGCCTTTTAGTTCGGTAGCTTTTTTATTTTTCTACTGTTTATAACCACTATAGCTTTGTATTTACAAAAAAAACAGGCTGATAAAAAATATGTGGATCAGCAAATGATCAGTAGTAACCAAGCACAAACAGCACTAGGTTAAATTGTAACTGCTGACTGTATTCAGGAGACTTCTGTCATTGACTCACTTTCTTCAGAAAACATTTTGTTGCTTAGACAATAAACAGCGCGAGCGACACAGTAATTTCTTCACTTTATTCCATTTTCCTCGACTTCCATGCATTGCCATAGTCTTGCAGCTCTCAGTACTTCTCAATATCTCAGCATTTCACAACACACCATTGTAGAACTCGATGGGTTTTATGCTGACACTTCTTTCAAATGAAGCAAGAGTCACATAAAGAAATGCTTAGCCTGTGGCAAAGCTCAGCTAAACCGTTAGCTAGGCAGCAATGTGAACTGCTGAAGAATCAGGCTTTAGAACAAATTAGTGGTTCGTTGTTGTTTTGCAGTATTGTAAAAAAACCCTTCGCTGAAGGGTCATATTAGGGAAATAACACCACTTAGCAGTTCTGCAGAGTACTTCATAGTTCCGTACATGCCAATGTAATACACAGACTCCAGTAAGAAGTGGGGAAAATTGGGCAAATATTTGTTGTCTTGCGCTTTTTTGTTGTTTTTGTTTGTTTGTTTGTTTTATAATATAAAAATGTAAAGGAACCATTATAATTTAAGGCATCACTACTACTGCTGAGTGAACATGTGGTACTCTTACAGTACTTGAACCACTCATTCAGTTTTTCTGATCTGAGAGATCAGGAGTAATGGGAAAGGGGAAAGAGTGCCAAAAATGCCATTTTATTTAAATATGTTTTGAAGAGAAACCCTGCTGGAAACTGCTGCTTGCTAAATTTGCCTTTCTACTGCTTCTTCCTGTGAATGTATATTAAAAAGAAAAATGGTGGGGTTTTTTTGGTTCTTTTCTTTTGTTCTTGAAAAGCAAAAATAGACAATTGCATGGTCAAACACTTCTATTTTTTTACAATTAAAGCCTCTGAGAATATTCAGTATAATCTGGTTTTGTGTTGGTTGGGGTTTTTTATTAATTTAATTAAAGCATCATCCTGATTTTTCTCAGACTGACTCCTCCATCCTTGATGAAAAGTTCAGTAATAATAGAATCTAAAAGTCTAGAGCTTTAAAAAAGTATATATAGATATAGTAGTCATATTAAAGATCTGATACTTACTTCTGGTTCAAAGCTTAGAGCACTTTATACTGGCTCAAGTGCTACTCAAGTACACACAGTAGAAAGCAAGCTGTGCCACAGATTCTCCTTTCTGTTATTAATTACTGAGAAGTAACACCTAATCCAGGTAAAACAACAGATTTTTTTTAGCTGGATATGCAGTGGATCTACTCTTCTAAAAAGTATATTTGTATACTTTTGCATTTAATTCTGTACACAAAAAAATGATAAGAACTGTTCCCAAATCCAGATTCTACATCATTCTGAGTCGTCTTTATGAATGTCTCAGTAAATTGATTGTTTAAGGTACTTAATTAACTTCTGTCAGTGCTAAACTTCTATATACTTCCATTTCTCACCGCTGATTTGGGCAGATCTGGGATATAATTACATTACAGGTAGCTCTGGGCCAGATTCTGTTTACCATTCAAAGAACGATAAGAATGAAATAAAGGTGAGAAGGTGTGAAACCACATTCTGAAAGCAATTCTTCAGGCAGAGTCCGATTTATCAGTGTGCTTTTATCTACGTAACTGTCTGAGAAACCAGAAGATACTGCCATCTTGTTAAAGACTTTTTCTTTTGTCATCTGTGTGCCCAGTTGTGCACACTAGTACTGGTGCTTAAGCATATGTCTGAATCTTTGTGTGCCCTCGTTATATTATTTAGATATTGAAATACTTGGATATATTTTCTATTACCTTTTTTTTAACTAAGTCATCCCTTTTACTTATAATTACATCTGAAAACATGTCTCAGTGAACTCATGGTAGAAAGATAAAGTAAAAATACTCCAAAAGATTCAATTAATTCTCATCATTAATGAATGCATTGAAATTTAAAATTAAGTGATTATTCCATAGAGATAAGTGCAAAAATAAATATCCGGACAGAGTTTGCAATAACCAAGTAATTGATTAATCAATTAATCATTCTGCATACATTTAATTAATCAGATAGAAGCATCAGAGAACAAACAGTGCCTTTATTTAAATGGATCTGGAATTTTAGTAATTAAAAATAGCTAGCTGTTCTTTTGGTAGATAAGCTGTTTGCTATAGATACAAACGTGTGCTCTTTTTCCTCGTTTTGATAAAGCAACAGGAGAATTCAGGTATAAACATGTATCCTGTTAGAGAGAGATGACTTTAGCTGATTTTTAACTTACACTATTTTTTTTAATGAGAAATATATGAGCCTTGGGATATATTACTACAGTGTAATAATCAATAATTACTTGCAAAGAGCCTGCTTGAAGATGTTCATCTGGCTAAATTTCTCTCTACTAATAAATTTTCAGGTAGGTACATATTCCAAGAAGGGCACTGAATTGGCTTCATTTGGTTCATACTTATTATCCTGATGCCTACCTAGAAGACTTGGCTGGTTTTTTTTTCCTTCCATGCTCTTCCTTGTCTCCTCTTGCCTCATCTTGCCTCCTGATGGCTTACTAGCATTATAATAACTTATGTCTTCATAAGTAGCTCAGAATTGCCTACTAACATGTAAGGCAATTCTAATATCCAGTGTGTTCATCGCTACTTTATGATCTTATGAGGAATTTCTACCTTTTCAATTTGCAAAGTGTCATATATTGGAACTAGTTACCAGTGGCCGTATTAGTGAACTGCTTAACGACTCTGCAGCATGAACAGTTTAATGACTCATCTCTATTCCTCAGTCCTTGTCTCTACCACTCTCTCTGTGAGGCAGTTCTATACATTGCATCAATGTGACCTGTAAATCCTAGATATGAAAATTTCTTTTTTCTATAACCTGTTTCATACAGATATTATTTGATTCTTTGTCATTCAGATTCATTAAGCTGAAAATATGTTTTATTACAAATTTTCTCTCCAGGGAAGTTTGCACTTTTTTCTGCCACTACTATTGCCTCCTCCTGCTGTTCATTTCCTCCCCCTAATTCAGAAATCTTATCCGCAAAATCCTTTTCTGTGGTAGAGAACTATTGCCATTAGAGGAGTCCCACAAGATGTTGCACTGACATTTGTATTTTTTTCAGATCCATACTGACAAAATATGTTAAGATTTTGAATTATTCATTCAAGTAGCTGGTCTTAGACAAAATCATCCCAAACGCTCTTGTTTATTTCCTATTGTTTTGACAGCAGTTAGGACATATGAACACTTTTGAGCTTTAAGAGAAGGCCATGGGAATCAATACTAGTACATAAGCATGTAGTATAGCACAGCCCCTAAACTGAAATATCAAACCTTAGGGCAGGATACAGACAAGGCGTTTCATTCACAAGGAATCACAGAGGCGATTACTGAGTTCAGTCTGGGTTCCCTTGTGAAGCTTCGTACTTGTTTGTGTAATCTCTCTATTGCTATGTTATATTTTTATTATATCCAAGATAACAAAAGGAACTCTAAACAAAAAGAAAATGCTTCCATAGTGAAGAAAATCTTTTATAAAGAAATAGACTTTTTAAGCATAATGAAAAAAAGGTTATTGTTAACACAAACAATTTCATTTCCACAATTTTTTTTTGTTAAGGGTACAGAATACATAACACTCCCAGAGGTCTATCAAGATCACAGATAATTTCCAAAGATACATCCCGTAATATAGTTTTGTCCATTTGGGAGGCCTGTAGCTGGCATTATTGCTTGGGATTTCTTTGAGGATTTTTTTAGATTTGAAAATCTACAAGAAGTTTATGTGAGATAAAAACAATTTATTTGAAAGTTATTCTTTTTTTTTGTAAATGTTTTAATTTAAATATGAAAATGTCACAGAGCATGCAAGTCTCTCTTTCTCAATTTGCAATGAAATTAAAATATGTTGAGCATTTTAAATCATGTATGTAATACTGACATTGACTTCCTTTTCCTAATGAGTAAATATCTGAATTTTCAATTTCGATGTCCTCTGTCATTCCTTCTCTTGTGTTTATTTCTCAGTTGTGCCTGGTAAAGTCAAGTGTTATGGCCTACATCCATACCTTTCCTTAGAAGTATAAGTTTGAGATATTAGTAAATAAATTAATAAAATTCCCATCATGAGGACCTTTATATATTAATTGCTTTGAGATTCCAGAAAGCTTCAGAGTCAGAGGTAGAACTAGATCAGAGAATTTATATCTATCTTGAAAGAAATGGTTTATTTCTGAAAGGAAAAATGATCCAAATAAATTTCATTCAATTAAATGATTTTGTTAAAAAACTGGACATTCCAGTTCAGCAACATATTAGAGCAGAAATACTTTGTTATTGCACTGTATTTACATAATTAGTTTTAATTTACAGCTCCAGGTGTGTTTCACAACATCATTGATCCCTTCTTTCATATTTTTTCCTCCTGAAACATAAGTGCTGTTAGTTTGGAAAAAAAGAAAACAAGGTCAGTGAACAAATATAAATCAAATAACAAAATTTAAATCTTCAGATTGAAAACACAGATTTTCTCATATTCTGTCTGAAAAGGTACAAACCAGCAACTAGAAAGTATCCGAGATGTGCATCTTTAAGACCAGCTTCAGGGAACTTTTCCTGTTTTCATTGCCAAAATACCCACCCACCAACAGAACAAATTTCAAAGTTTGGAGGTAAGACTTACAACAGTGTTTCAATACTCAATATACATTGCAAAAATACCATTGTTTGCATGATTATTACTTTGAACATCGTTTAACACCCGTTCTTGCTATTTTGTCTCCCATTTCTGAACCTTTGCTTCTGAGACTTATTGAAGATTTGGATGCTTAAAAGTTATTTAGTGTTTCTTACTTGGAAGGCTAAGAATCTCTGGAAGGTTCTTAAATTAATAAAGATATAGTTTCAGGGAAAGCCTGTAGGTAAATAATGAGAGAGGAGACCTGCAGAAGCAAATAAAAATTAAATATTTACATGACAGTAGATTAGTTAGCTACAGTGTAGAAAAGTCCAGTAGTTAGAGTTGTCGTTGCCTCATCAGGCTTGAGAAGAAAGAAGAGGAAGATTTAAAACATAACCTAATTACAACTGTCCTTAATAGTTTGTATCTAAAGTAGCGGCCAGAGAGCCACAGTAAATTTACTTAGATAAACAGACAATCACACAACATAAGCTCAGCTCTGTTTGCTGTGGGATATGACAGTCTCTTATTAAGTCTGTTTTTAAGATGTGTTAAATTAAGCTTGAAATTACATGAGAAGTTTGGCTGAGAGAAATTTTGAAGTGTTCAGACAACACGATGGTGATAGAAAGTACTGTAGCTTGGCATGCAAAGTAGTTTGGATCACAATTCTACCACATCTGTAGCAATAACAGACTTCTATAGAAAACAAAAAGATTTTAACTCTATCGATCTTTGTGGTGTCTTACCACTCTGAATGCTAATGTCTAAGGTAGAACTGAACTATTTACCTCATTTCTTAAAAAATTTTGGTATATTTCCACTCTTTTGTTCTCTTGGGATAAGCTGTTTGTAAGGCATTTTTGACAGTGAAATGGATAGGTTCTTTTGGTGTTCTCTGTTCAACTGCAAGTGATTACAAGGCACTAATAGCACATCTGAGTCCTGGATGCAGCAGAAGTTATGACTGGCAAATTCTACACACCCAGGAATTCTGGACACTGAATATTCCACACACACTGAATAGACTGTGCTTTAACAATAGAGCTGGTATGGATACAAACAGGATGTTTGGCACATCTGGAAATATTGAAAAACAGTAGAGAAGGGTGGACCCCTACACAGATATGTAACAGTGCTTGTAATAGTATTGTACCCTAGATTTCCATTACTGACAGATTGAAGAATGACTTCAGTCTGTATGCTGACATTAAAGAAAGAAAAAAAGAATAGAGATTTTTGAAAATTTTATTTCATTCTCAAAATAAATAAATAAAAATAATATTTTTAAATCAGCCTGATATCTAATTTTCCACAATTTTCCCAGTAACCTAAAAATAAATAAATGAATATAATTTCACTGCTGGATGATGTTTTGCCCTTGAAAAAGAATTTTGGATATATGTTTTTAATGAACTAATATTTTTAAGTACAATCCTAGAAAAAATTATTTTTTAAAAAACCAAATGCAACTTTAACCTTTAAGCATGTGTAAGTGTAGCATACTGGAAAAAAAACATTCACTTTAATATAAAAACCTTAATCAATTCCCTTATACCTCTTCAGGGAAATAATTCCCAAATACCAAGTCTAAGAGAAACAACATCTGTCTGAAATTTCAAAATGTTGAGAAGAATGGAAATTTTTGTGATTTTTTTAAGAAGAAGCACTCCCTCTTTTCTGTGTTTGAGAATGAAAACTAAATATTGCTCTGAAGAGAAAAGAACACAAAGCAAAGTGATTAATACTCAGTATTTTCTTGTTCCAATATGTATCTTGCCTATCCCTGTACCTCCTGTTAACATCTTGCTCTTCAGTTTTGAGTTTAGGAGTTTTATAACCCTTCAGATAATCTTTCAAGAGGCTGTGCAGAGGTATTAAAATCTTCAGATTTAATAAGATTTTCAAATCCCAGTCCAAATCTAGACCAAGTGTTCGGACACTCATTTCAGTGTCTTGATACAGACCTTTTCCTTGCTTAATGGCAACAGGTGGCCTGCCTAGAGGTGCTGGCCAGATGCCAAAACCTGAGACTGTAGGAAAATTGCAGATGAATTTTAACAGAAGAAAGAGCCGAGAGTATAGTAACAAAGTATTGACCAGATTTATGACATATATGGAATCAAAGTCTGAAGTACTTGATTTTGGGCTATTCAGGTCTGATACACGGATTTTTTTGTTTTTAAAATGAGCAATGAAAAGAAAGAACAAGGTAATTAATTAAGATATCCATGCACATCTAGTCCTTTTTGACTATTAGTCCTACAGCTAAGAGGACTCACTATAGCTATAAAGTAGACCCTCTTAGATTTCTCCCTTAAGAGTGTGAACACAAAAATTAGTCCCTGCTGTGGTAGGAAAAGCAAGATTATAATTTTTTCTCTTTTCTTTTTTCTCCTGTTTCTTCTCTCTTCTAGACAATTCTTTTCAAGGAAATGTGTTGTGAATAAGCATTTATCACATTATTTAAATACTTTCTAGTAGTAATAGGGTTTTCTTTAAAGACTACTTGTGAAGATACTGGCTTCATCACTTTAAAATAGACTATGTGAGACGAAGAAAATTAAGCAATTAGTGTCTGATTTCCGGTAAGAACTCTTATAATCATTGTCTTTAGGAACTTACATCTTTTTTAAACTTGATCATATGTTTTCATAGATTTCTTTATATTCTGATTCTCCACAAAATAGAGAGTCCATGAAGTTTCTTCATATACTTAACATTCATAAAAAATACTTCCGACATGTTATTTCAGAAGCCATATTGACTTCTTAACCTGAAATTTAGTCACAAATACATTTACACAATCTCTTGCAAACTTCTCAAATATGAATATATATTAGTGTATGTGTTATTTTTCTGTGACTTCAGTAAGCAAAGTCTTTACAAATTTACAAGTCACGAAGCATGACAAAATCGTCTAAAGGAAATAATTTTAATTTTTTTTTAAAAGATATTAGCTGAATTTTACAGAAAAATCTCATAGAAGAATGAATGAAACTATTTGATTTGATGTATGAATAAATAGTGCATCATCTTCCATTTTATTAACTAGGAAACCTGGGCTATTTCTTTGCTAACATATTTTTTCAGGGTAAATAATGTATTTCAACATATTGACTAAATCAAAATTCTGAGCAGAAGTAAGTTTATAGATTTTATTTCTTCTTGAACGACATGCCTCATTATCATGTATTAGATCCCAACTGATTGGAAGGTGGGACTTTAGGTGGCTGTGGGCCAACTGAACTAAATCCAGAATAAAGTGCTAAGCTTTGACATGTTACCCTTGAAAACAATGGTCGAAAAAAACCTAAAATTCTTCTGCTGGATTTAAATGTTTCACGCTATTTGGGAACTAATTACTCAGGGCATGTCAGACACCGAGGCCGGTCTCTTTCCAGACCACTTGTTTTAAACTGTTGAGTGTGGATTTAAAAAAATGAGTAAGAAGGCTTCATACAGACAAGTTTTGTAGCTATACTTGTTTTGATTAAGAAACACATGGTAATAAACAATAGGGCTGTTAAAGTAATTGTTTTGCCTTGTGACAGTCTTTAGTCAAATGAATATGCAAGTATGAAAAACGC
The DNA here is from genome assembly GCA_013397725.1 of Rhagologus leucostigma. NCBI lineage: Eukaryota > Metazoa > Chordata > Aves > Passeriformes > Rhagologus > Rhagologus leucostigma. The sequence continues at coordinate 3,221,598 of VZTD01005999.1, forward strand.
CATACATTTATAGTTTCTCCCTACTGATAATGCGTTTTCATATCTTCACATCATTTCATATCAGGTTTAGCCATATTTATTCTCTGGCTTTTTATAAATGCAGTTCCAGTACGTGGCTTATGACTAGACCTTCCAAATACTGCAGCTATATATATAATAAAAAATACATACTATAAAGCTCAGTTGGCAAAAGTTTTGATTTTGCATTATGCAGCCTAAGAACTACAGCATGATAATCTGATCCTAGTCTTCATTCAACCTGTCACTCTTCCTACCAGATGTAGATACTACTCCAATGCCAACCACAGACCTTGAATACAACACACAGCTTTGAGGAAAAATTTACAACATGAAAGAAGGAAAGATAGTTATAAAACATTTGAATTATATTGCATATAATTGATGGTAAAAATGAGAATATCTGATGCATAAATTAGGTTTAAAGAAGAAAATCATGGTGATTTTGAATAAGAAATATTCACATATTTTTACACTGTAGTACTTACTGGATACAAGAAACCAGTAAGCAACTTCTGTGAGTACAGAAAAGAGAGAATTTTTTTTTTGACAAGTGCCCTCTAGGCTTACCAGTTACTATGCAGTATCCTCCTAAACAGAAGGAGTATTGGAAAGAGCGTTCTTAGGAGTTTGACACTAACATCAAATGATTAGGGTGTCACTTTGGCAATAACAGGTTTCAAAAGTTCAATAACCCAGGACATAGGCTTTCTTTCTGTAAAGTACAATAGCATTGCGCTGAGCTTTACAATTGGATGGACAATCTGAATGACGGGAAATCATTAAAAATAGCTGTACCTGTTTGAGCAGATAGTAAATTGCCACTATTTTGCTTGTTTTTCCATGAAAGAGCAAGTGTGAATCCTCTGCAATGCATGGGGGAAGAGGGAAACACAAACCTTTCCATTTACTAAGCCTCAAGTACTCAGTCATTGAATACATGGTTTCCATCCTTCACTTCTGTCATCCTTGATGTGTTCAGACATTCAGACAAGTTGAAGTAGACACTGTGAGTCTATACAGTAATTTATATCATTTTAAAACAAGAGAAAAAAAGGTGAGAGGAACTATGATCAGAACAATAGTAATGGAGTTTGTATCACCCGGCGTTAAATTTTTATAGTGTGGGGGTTTATGAACAAGCACATTTTTCGTTCTCCACTCCCTGCACTATCTAAAGGCAGAAGTAAAATAGCTGTATTTCAATAAAACATTAATTCCAAAGTTCCTAATGTGGGATACCCGTACTTGAATAAAATTAGGATCTCCTTATAAAAATACATTTTTTTAAGTTAATTAAAAAAATTTTTTTTGACATTCTAAAGTTCTTATGTTGATAGTCTCCTACATGATCTGTCTGGCTCTTTACTCAGTTTTTCTGTACCTGGCGCAGCACATACTTGAGACAAAAGAATGAGCTGGAGGCAATGCAATTTTAGAATTCTGCTAATTGGTGATTGTACTAGAAAGTAAATTTTAACAATCAAGATAGGTTTGCTCACTTTCTTTATAAGTCCCTTTTTGTTTCTGTAATTATTTGAATTATAAAGAAGAAGGTATACATAGTGACGATCAAAATAGAAAAGTAAGATCATAATGAAATTTTAAAAAATCAAGAATCATAATTCTTATGACAAATGAGCAAAATACAGCTTTTCATTAAAACAAGGAGAACTAGTATTTATGAGCATGTCTGATGTGAAGATTAAAATAAGCAAAACAGCAGATAACAGAAGTAACTATAGTTAATTTAAGCAGGTGTATTTTTCAAACTGTACACATTGTATCTCCACTCACATCAAATTCAGTGGTACCTGTGCAATTTTAAACTTCACATCTGACTTTGAAATTCTTTCTCCCTGAGGGAATACATCACTGCTAAGTTTGAAAGTCTGTAATGTACAGTTGTAAAATACCTGGTTTGTTACTTTTTAACTTATAATTTCTGTAATCTCCTTTCACTAGTCTCTCTCTATAAACTGGTGTGTAAGCAAATGCTCTAGTATAACAGCAAATTAAATAATAGATTTTACTTGTTTCTTCTACAAATTACATTTATTGTGCTTATCTATAAAGCATCTTTTAATATAAGTTTTACAGAAAGGATTGCATAAAATTGTTTTCTTTTCTAACAGGGGACAGGGCCTGCTGTCAAGGAGGTCTCTGGCAGTTATATACCCATATAGTGATGTTGGAATACTTTATGGGGGGTGAGAAGTGCATGAGAGCTATGATTTACAATAGTTTACACATCTGACAAACTGTACTATTACTTAATCCTTTCACATTACTTCATTGTCATAGTGAGCTGCCTCTGTGTATACAGTCCATAATTTCATGCACTGACCATAAACTGGCTTCTCATTTGAGATAATAAAGATTCTCTAGAAATGGGTGGAGCATATCTGTGGAATACAAGGAGCAACTCTCAGAGATCACAGGTTGTCTAAAATCAAAGGTACATCTTAATGATACTTTAACTCTTCAAATCTTTGTTTAATCTTTATACTTGCAAAAAGATGAACTCGTTTAGTATTGCTAGTGTGGCAGGGTGGGGAAGAAATGAGAGAGAAGAGGGGAGAGAGAAAGGGTAAGAAGGGAAAAGGGGAGAGAAGACAGATAATAGCTCTCTAGATAGAAACAAGAAGACGAAGTTATCTTAGGCAGGATCTAAAGTGTTTACTGATGTTTTGCTGCTACTATGGAGCTACCAGAATAGGACATCAATAGGGAGAAAGAAGACTGTAGTGCAATGGTTTCATTTAAACACTCAGAGAATACTGATCTGCTCCACTTAAGAGCCATCACCACAGTGAAGCAGAAAGAAAGTTTGTGTAGAAGAAGTCAATTTCCTTCACTCTGGTACTTGCATATCAAGACTATTACATAATCAAGAGATACATATTGCACTCTTTGGAGAGACCTGAGTGTTACACTACAGAGGAAAGTGAACATGGTGGTTCTGCAGGGATTCTGAGACTCCAGGGCTTGCTTTTGGCTAAATTTCAGAAAAGCTACCCAAGCCTGTCATCAGCAAGCTTGTTTACTCCCACACCCATGAATGCAGGTCTAGAAGAGAGTCTGTATGTGAATTAGGTATGCACTCCATGTGACCGGAGAGCCAGTAGGTGGCCTCAGTTTCAGAAAGTCAGCCCTCCGAGTGGGAGTTTCAATCAGAAAACAAAGCAAGGGAAAACATGCATAAAATCTAAACCTCTTCCATGATTTAGAAAGCAGGATCATATTCCATTCTTTCATAAGGATTGGATGCAACAACCTACCCATCCACCCACCTTAACTCGGTGGTTTTATTTCTTCTTGCTAGTCTTAAACTTACAGTGCAGACATGTCTTTGTTTAATGTTACAGATTTGGATAACCCAAATTGAGATAATAATAACTGATTTAAATATAAACATATATGCCACAAATCAGGAGTAAACTTGCAAGAGGAAATGATCGATTGTCTTCTGCACTTTTAAAAACAACTCTTTGGGCAAAATACTATGAGAGTACATTGAAGATCAGCACCCACCCACCACCTTCCCTATACTCTACTGACTGATGTAAAATCTCTGCATTGAAAAAGTTTAACGAAACCGGCATGAAATGAGGCACTGCAGGAACAGCAAAGGGATACACAAAGTCTGTGTCCCAAAGTGTGATAGTATCAGGAAACTATATTTAACAGAGAAGCTCTGAAAAGCATTAGCCAATTCTTTTGTGTAAAGAGCAGTTTAACTGTCAGGTCTGACACCAACACATTCCCGCCTGATCTAGATGACAATGGACCATGGAGTCATTCTAAACGCAGGTGAATATGAAATCATAATTTTAGCAAGTAACCAATAGGAAGAAAATGTCAGTACTTCACAATTACAAGTCTTTGATAGGGAAACAGATATACTAGCTTGAAGAATCTTGGAAGAGAAAGAGGGAACTTTACATTTTGCTAACTCTCAAAGTTAACAACATAGTGGGAGCTGATCTGTACTAGACGTCTTTTTGAAGCTGGAAGGATAATGAACCCATACTTTAAAGGGCTAAACCATAAGACAGAGTGGAGACAGCTTTCCTCTACTTTGTAATACATTGTCCTTAATGTATTGCAGCAAAAAAAAAAAAAAATTGGATAAACTCTTAGGTCACATTGCATATCGTCTAGCAATTCAAGGACTGTTCTTTAGTTGAGAGTTACCAATCTGCTTTCGAAAATCTAGAGTGAGAAATTTTAACTCATGATACAGTGAGCTATGTCTTAAAAGAGTAATCATCAGCACCATATTTTGTGTTATCTGATGAGCTAACTTTCATATTTTCATTTTCTCTAAAGAAGGTGAAGTAGCAATGATGCAGTGCATATGCTGAATATAAAAGCATATATGTATCCTCAAAAGGACCATTGGATACTGGAGGTTTGCATTTAATACCAACAGGCATGGGAAGACTAATTAGCCAATAGCAATGCCAGCAGTATTAATGAATAGTAGGAGGTCTGGGCAGGCTGGTGACTGGAGCTACTGCTGTCTTGGACAAGAATAGACTCTATAAATTTCTATGATTTCTACGATTCAATGCCACTTAGAGGGTGCATTATGCCTAAGCAAACAAAATGAGTGATAACACTCCTGTCTCCACTGACCTACATAACAAAATGTACACTGACAGTGTTCCAATCAATTACTTTTCTAACCCAGCTGGCTCTTCCATTCTCAATCAATGAGATCACAGATGAAGCACTCATTCCCCATTTCCTTGGTCTGAATTAATATGGATTTGCTCACCAACTTAACACAATTATTGCTGTAAAGACAGAGTAAAGAAAAAGGTGTTTCTCACCTTAGAAGGCTGCTGACAATGTGCTGAAGAACATACCCTTTTTCCAGTGAAGCCAACGGAAACTTTTCTATTTATTTTAATTAAGACATCACCAGGCATTTGCCTGAGATAAAGACTGAAGTTACAGATTCCTCATATGTGTCTGGAATGTGAAGGTGTCAAATTTCAGAGAACTAATGATTTGCTTGTGTATGATGAAGTTAGAGCACTGCTGGAAAATAAAGAAAAGGTTAGATCTAACATCTGCAGCGTCAAAGAAATAAAAACAGCTATTAACAAGCTCTTGACAAGGTTATATGTTGACGGCAACCTTCCCATGTCTTTTACGGAGCTACCAAAAATTTTCTTATTTTCCCTCTCAAGTGTTTGGAGCTTTAAAACAATCCGGTAGGAAATTTCAGAAGTGAATATATTTTTGCAAGACTCAGCTAACAGTCAGCATTAGACAAGTAAAGCCACATTTAAGGATTTGAATATGCCTGACCTGGTTTTCAGAAATGCTGAGCATCAACAACTCTCAATATTATGAGTGTTAGTAAACAGCTGAAAATCAAATAAATAAATAGCCAGGTTGAGGTTTAACTCTATCCAGCTAAATGCCACACAGCTACTCATGCACTCTCCTCACAGTCAGATGGGGGGAAGAGAACTGAAAAGGTAAATGTGAGAAAATTCATGAGTTGAGATAAGAACTGTTTAATAATTGAAATTTTTTTAGAAAAGGTAATAGTAGTAGCCATCATCATCACCATTGTCACCATCACCACAAAAGTAATATTCATAAGAATAAATTGTGATGAAAAGGAAAGTAACAACCAGAAGTAAATAAAATCAAAGAAAAATGAACTATGTGAATAAAAACAATTCCTCACCACTAACTGACTGATGCCCAGGTCATACTTGTGCAGCAGGTCTATGGAAAACCTTCCCCATAGTTTTATTAGTGAGCATGACATACAGTCTGGAATATCCCTTTGTCCATTCGAGGTCAGCTGTCCTGACATATTATGCACCTGAAGCCTCCTCACTGGTGGAGTGGGGTGAGGAGCAGAAAAGGTCCTGAACCTGTGTAAGCACTGCCCAACAGTAACTAAAAAATGCCCCTGTGTCTTGGGGTGACTCTATCATGTGTATCCCCTATCATGCTCTATGCCCAAAAAGTAATATTGTGCCTTTCCTGTGCCTTTAAACTGAGCTTGAAAAAACCCAGATGAACTTTCCAAAGCAGCTTCTCAAGGACACAGAGATTACACACTCCTCAGTTTTTTTGTCTGTCTGCGGAAAGGCACGAAGGGAGCACCCTGCTTGCTTTTTCTTCAGCCAGCTGGTTTTTTTCCCTCTTGGCGTGAGATGGAGAGCTGAATTTTGTTTCCTGGGACTTTGGGTTTTTTTCCCTTCTTCTCTTCCGAACTGTTTCAACAACATCAGAACACATCAGGAGAATTTTCTCCCCAAGGCCCGGGGGTGGGCCCACACCCTCACCAACCAGCTCCAGGGAGGAGAGAGACCACACCTACAGAAAGACTCCAAAATCTTCCCAGGTTTCTCTCTATAGCGGGGGTTTTAATTCATTATTTAGCATCATTATCCTTTTCCTGTGTGTTTGTTAAAATAAATAGTTTTTATCTCTTTCACTTTCCTTCGAGGAAAAATTTCCTTTTTTCCCGAACCCTGTGGAGGGGAAGGGTGGTTGCAACCTGGTTTTCTCTCAGGGGCTAGATTACTAGATTTTGGCCAAACTGGCACGCCCTGTTACCAACACTTTTCAGCACAAAACCAAAAGATAGGACCATACTAACTACTGTGAGGAAAATGAACACTACCTCATCCAAAATCAGCACAACCCAACACCCAAAAAAACCCCCAGACCCAACTCCAAGCAATGCTTTAAGTGCTTATACGCAACTGTCCTCAGCAACCATTCTCCGGAAAGTATGGAAGGTTCTCTTTCAGTTTTACATTTCTCTACTTTGGCAAGACTCCAGTATGCTTAAAGAAGCGGTGAAATGTTCCTTTCTCAGTGAGAAGTTAACTAACTAAATGTAGACAAAATCACAAAAGAAATGCTGGGTCCTAGTGCTGATAACAAAATAAGAAATTTGAATGCTTTTTGTTACATCCATTGATTAAGAGCCTAATCATTTAAGATAACATTGTACTAGCACTGAGACAGAACCTAAAAAAACTGTACACAGTTTGGTAAGTACTACATACTTTGAATATGGAAATTGCATCAGCGATAACCACTTCTAATTCGACTTTCTTTAAAACATGGATGGAAATTGGATTTTGGCTCTGTTCATCAGTCTTGAAAACAAGAAATCCTTAAATGTAGTCAGAAAGCATTAAGAAAGACATAACAGAACTGAATCAACTCAGTAATATTCCAGTGTGGACTGGATTTGATATCAATTTTAAGCCATAATAACATCAGCATGATTCTGCTTATAAGTTTGCCTTACAAGACAGGATATTTATAAAGGTTTTAGGATATCTTATCTAAAACACTAATCAGATTTTCAAAAAAAAATTTGTTTTTTTGGCAGAAACAGACATGGAAGTCAGAAGACATGCACAGGGTACAAAGTCATTGAACATATTCAAGTGTGAAGACTCAAAGGAAACACAACAGTGGCCACATTGTTTGTGAGAAGTCATCAAGCGAAAAAGAAGTTTTCACTGACACTGTTTTTCAAACTGCATCTCAAATTCTATTCAGTACAAACATATTGGGATTATCTGCAAAATGGTAGTTATGTAGGCATAGGAAGACATTTCTATTTTTATTATGCTTCAAAAAAATCTTTGTTTCACATGACCTAAATTTCAGGCTTCAACTTACAAGGATCCATTAACACTCTTAGAAATTACCCAAATTAATAGTTATAGATTCCAGAGAACCATCTTCTCTATTTGAAAAGCAAAATGCTTCTTTTCTGATGTCTAAATAGATCAGATTTTTGACTGAAAAAGTGCAACAAATATAGGTATAGCAAAGAAAAATAACTAGTAATCAGATGAAGTGGGCAAATGGATTAATTCCAATTTTACATATTTATATTTTATTTGTTATATTTATAGCGTGTGTGCTTTGTAAACAGTGCCCAAAGCTCATGAATGAGAAAAAAACACTGTCAACATAAGTACGGGTTTCCAAAGCAAAGAAACTGAACTCATCTATGTGTAAGTCACAGCACAAAAAATTACCTTTTTTTTGCCAAGACTTTTCTGGTACAACACCTGATAATAAAGATAATACTCCCCAGGAACACCTGCCCAAGAAGAAAAAGACCGGATATCACTATGCTAGCCACTGAAATCTGACAAACTGATCTACTGCCTGAAGTGTATTTGGGTCAGTCATCACGATGAGTGTGTGAAAAATCTTCAGATAGAAGGAATAAGTAAAATGGAGATGAAGAATTGGAACTTCAGTGATGCTGCAGCTCAGCCGTTAGAACTGGAATGTTAGGGAGGGGAAAGACTTCATTATGCACTTCACCTGTCACAAGAGTAAACATAGGCCATGTAGTCTTTCTGCTGTTTTCTGTAACCAAATACAGGGTGGGTGTAATCCTAACTGATTGCCATTGGATGTTACTGTGCTTATTCCAAGCACATGCTGAAAAAAAGAACGTCACACACAAGCATTTGCATGTGTGGTCAGTGACTTGCTTTAAAAGGAGTTCAAAATGTTAGTAAGAAGACACAGCTCTTGCCTGTGGTGGCAAAGAATGACCTCAACAATCTGCCTTAAAGCAGTTCACAGAGCAGCTAATGCTTAGCATGGTATAAGAAGTTTTATACGTGATTTAACATATTACTACAGTAAAAACTTCACAAATAATTACATGGTTTTTTTTCATTTTTTCTGACCTTATAACTGTTAGTGCAATCATCTCATCAGGCAGTTTTTAAAACTAAACTAGACTTTTCATCTGGGTCAGCTCTTTGAACTCACTTTCTGTTTTGTTGTGATTGTATGTATTCGTAGTATTTCTCTGATCTGTGCTTATTATCCACCATCTCAGCAGCTGAATAAGCATTTTACAAGTCTATGTAACAGTTTCATATCAGATAATCATTTTTACTGACTGCTCATTTCAGTCAAGTAATCATTTAGAATTCCTTAATGTTTGTGTTCTATCTTTTTATAGAGAGCACAGGACAGAGTGGATCTGAAATGCGTAAATATCAGACAAACAGCTTTTAAATGTAAGATGAGATTTGTCCAAAAGAATCAAGGAAACCACAAAGCCACAATCAACGTCATGAAAAAGGTACAAATTAACCTTAAGCTCTATAATTACTTTACAATTTAGAGGCCTCACATATATGCAGAAAATATCCTTTTGTATTGTGGTTGAAATTATATTTCTGAAAACAGATGCTTTCTCCCGCCATCTGTCATAAGCCTGTTTGTACCCTAGCCTTCTTACTTGTTTAGAAGCCAAAATAAATAAACAAAAATGTATCCTGAAAAACACTGGTAAAATAATGTCAGTTCATTAATTTTCATATCATGTCACCTTCCCATGTTAATACATAGCACATTTTTTCTCTTTTACTGTGAACAATAAACTTATCATGATTTTATTTTATTAACAATTTTTTCAAAAGTTTAAAAAAAAAAGTTTTCTAGTCCATTCTAGAAAGATTTAACAGACTGAGGAGCCCCCCAGCAAAAAACTGAAAATTTTGTGGCCCCTTTCTAGCCGTGACCCAACCGAACCTATGACCAAGGGAGTCTTGAGAAGCAAATACCTTGGTTGGGGCTGGTCATGACCCTTGCACTAAAACCCAGGAAAAGGCTGCCGTGGGAAAAAGGTAGAGCTTTAAAATCCGTGCATCTGCTGTAAATTTTGGTCTTAAAGTCAGAATTCTTTCATTTAATATTGAGTTTTGTACTGCAAAGTATTTTTCAATCCATTGGTACATATAAAGTGCCCTGATCTGATACTTATAAATAGGTAATAGTAAAAAACACAGTCACTAGCTGGTGTATATATACATATATATATATATATATATATATATATATATATATATATATTCTCCCTACGTCGATCTCTGCCTATCACAGCTGCAATGACTCCATATGTACTGAGAGGGTTTGACAAATATTGGCTGAAAATTCACTTTGTTAAACCAGCTTTTATATACTGGATAGCAAATTTAAGAAGCTTTGATGTGTAATAAATCACAGTAGGTGGACATGTCAGCTTTGTCCAGTAAGAATGTGAGGGTTTTTTCTTTTTTCTTCTGCATCCTTTTCTTTTTCACAATGATATCTCACTTGAGATGAGGGCAAAGGAAGCAATAAAAGGGATAACAATAAACTTGTGCCTCAACTAGAGATAAACAGACATTTCAGAGGGAAAAGAAGAGAATTTGCCCATGAGTTAAACAGTTCAGAACACTGAGATTAATATAAAGTTATTTTTGTCCTTCCAATTTCTGTCTGCAGACTGCTGAGAATGACACTGTAACATGTTCTGATTTAGCAGATATTTTACGGCTAGGACCTTACAGTGCACTTGAGTCTTTTTATGACTAGGGAACCGCTGTGTGCCACAGTCTTTTCACTTTGTTATAAAGAGAAATAATTGCCCTAAGAGAGGATGGTAAGAAATCTATCAGAGCTTCAAAATATAGAGGCTGGAAAATATTTTATTTCTTTCGAAACTACTGTCTTCCTACTGAACTTTACAGCAACTGACAAAGAAGTACCACAAAATCCAATGGGTCTGTGAAAATATTGATAGGTTAGTAATACCTGTAAAACATTTTAGAATGCTATTACTGAATGGTAATATTAAATCTCTTACCATTTACTTATAGTTTATATTTTTTATATTTTTCCTTCACACATGTTTATTTTGGACTCAGAAGCATACATTCAAATCACTTTCTCAAGGGCAGTTTAACTCCACAGTAAGACAGATAGTACAATTAAAAATTATTTTCTTTGAGAAACCTATAAAACTGAAGTCTTCAGTGTGTGTTTATGGCATATCATAAAGTTGGTTTTGTGCAAGCTTGAAAAGTAATATTGTGTAAATAGGAAAGATTAAACAAAAAAATAATGCCTGGAACTTTCACATATAAATTCTAAATTAAGGTTTTCTCAATAAAAACAGATTAAATGTAGAAAGCTTAAATATAGACTGCCAACAAAACAACCACTGTGGACTCCTCTACAAGGCGTTGTGCCAATTGCAGAAATAAAAAGACTTGAAAGCATTTGTATACTTTTATAATAAATTGCTTTGGGACAATGTAGTATCATTTTTAGACAGTTAACACTCAATAGAAATAAAAATATTTGCAATGTCGTTCTCAGAATCTTGAACTCAAATTTGGGGGAACAGAACTAAGCAAATGCTTAGAACAAATACTTTAACCATAGTCTGTCCAGATCTATGATAAATGATCTTGTGAATTGTTATCTTCTTTGATTTCAGGACACCAAAGACCATGCAAACTTCTGCATAACGCAGAATCCAAAACATTTAATGTTAATATGACCAGACTACCAAGACTGACACTTTTATTTATTTACTGATCCTCCTGTAGTCAGCAAGATAGAATAGCCAGAAATAAGAAGAGGCATTCTTTCTTAACAACATGAAACCATGGCCTGATTTGGTCAGATAAATAAAACTATACGCATGAAAAACGCATCCATAAGTACTCTAATACAGTATCAAAGCCATCAGACTTTGTTCTTAAAATACACAAAACCAAAAAAAAATTAATTTTTGTTTTAAAAATCTTCTCATTGTACTCTAAATTATATTAGCTTAATTCACTCTTTTCTACATAGGAGTACTGATATGAATATTTAGGAATCCTGGTAAAAAACTCAGAAAAATCTAGTTTAGCTCATATTCTCTCCCTGTGTGGAAAGGTTTATTTCTCAAATGAGAGTGTCTTAGTGTCATATTGGCCTACATGGATCCATCCTGGCAATAAAATCTCTGTAAGTATGTGTGAGGGTATGTGAAACTATGTGTGCATATTATTATAACTACATGTGCACATATACTCGCACGTATATAGGTATTTATATACACACATCCATGCTTGATTGCATTAGTTACAAAAGACAGAAAATTTAGTCTTCTGTTTTTAAAATCTTTCAACAGATTATAAGATATACTGCTGAAATTTGCAAAACAATAATTATTGGATTGACTTTTTTGGCAAGAAGCAAGGAATGTAAGTAAAGGCCATTTACCATTATATATCTACGACTCTCTATTTTCTTATATATTTTCAATTACTGTTTTTATTTTTAATTAATCTCAAAATTTTCACTGTCCAAGGATGAAATAGGAAAAAACCAGTTTTCAATTCTACTTATGTCATCCACTTGTAAGGGTGGAGGGACAGTAAAATAAAAACAAAATAGCAGTCTGTTCTGGGTGGATATATTTTAATAACAAAATGACAGAAAAAATATGGCAAGCTTGGAATCTTATTAAATAGGATCCAGCTGAATTTATTGGACAGAATGCATGAGAACAAGGTCCAAGCAAAAAAAAAAAGGGATTTATGATCAAAAAATTGATTCAATTTTTCTAGATATATATGGGATTTCTTTTGTAAGTTATATGCATATGTGTACCTGTAGTTTTCAGATAGAGAAGATATATATAAGGTAGAGAAAAACATCCCAACAAATTCTTAGTTAGTTTCTCTTTAACTACCTCCATTCGACTGAGTATAAAATAATATTCATAGGAATATTGTGATAAAAATGTTCTGCTATAATAAACAATGCCTTCAGAATGGAGAAATGACATAAAGTCTGAAGAAAATATAATTTCTATTCCCAGCTTTAACTGATTACTGAATCAAAGGAATTCAGAAAACTATACCTCCATAGGTATTGCCATAAACAAGTTTACATGAAAACTGGCCATTCCGTAGGCAGGTAAGGGAAGATATGCTGACGCTCACTGAGATTTAACTGGTATATATTCAGAAAGACAGAATATGAAGAGCATGTAAAGAGCATATAAATAGTTACAGTGGTTGCAGTAGATTAAAGCAGGGCAGACATTCCTTTACCAAAATAAGAATGCCAGAATTGCTCATCAATATTTAAAAAAAAAAAAAGCATATGGGAATTTATTAATTTGAGCAGGACGAAGGAGTTAGATCATCTTGCGTTTGCCCATACTGTAGCTGCTGTCTAGGTGCTGGCTACAAAGGGAAGTATTTTCTGAGTCCTGGAGAATAGGTCCACCAGCTGACACTCTGCTTTACCATATGTAGATGCAAATCTGTAGTCCTGTCTCCCTTATTCATGCATTTTGTGTGCATACACATATTCATGGAAGTTAATACATTTTAAGAGAAAATAAAAAATCTGAATTTAACACAATAATAGAATCATTACTTGAGCCCTCTGAAAGGAAAACAAGTTGACAAATCCTGCTGGGAAAATAAATAGAGAAATTATTGTAATCTTATAATTTTAATTCTCCCCAGCTATCTCCTACAATTATATACACATTCATTCATTATCAATCACACTTTTATGGCTAGGAATTCTTTTTTAAAAGAGCTATATCATGAAATATTTGACTTCTGCTACTTTTCTATAGTGTTGACATCAGATTTTATGTACAGCATATTGCAGAAGGACAGAAGGTGACCTGAAGCAAGTTTGAAATTCAGAATTCTTGTCTTAAATGACCCACCTGAGTCTGTGCACAGTAGTGTATGATTGTCTGTGTGTATGCCTATGCTTTCATGTCTGCATCTTTGTGCATAAACAGGTCTCAGCTTTTCGTGCCTGTACTCTGACCTAATAAGCAAGCTCCAGCCTAACTGCATGTCTATCATGCCCAAGCCAGCTAAGTTCCATTTCAGTTGATCTTATTCTCTCAGGAGCAGCACTTCTTTACAATGGCTGAACAGCATCTGGCTTGTGTAATGTGGGCACACACATATGCACACATTTTTGTAGACATCCTAAAAACTAAATTCTCTTCTTGTCATATAAGTCTAAAAAAAGTACCCTCAAAAAAAGATAAATTGGGATTTTTTTTCACTTGTTTTTGTGATGAACTGTACATCATACAAAATTACTTTTTTCTCAAAAACAAGAAGCTCCTTGGCCCTTATAATTGTATTGCTGAGTGTCTTGGACTTTGGTAGTATCCAGAGAGTTTTTTGAGGTCTTGTTTTTTTCAGGTGAACCTTCACTGTGTATTATTTAATTCCATCCTCTTTCTACTGTCATTTGTACACTGTAATACTCTACAAGTTTAGTCAGCAACCAGTATGATCCTTGGAAGTCCATTTAGTAATCTTGTCACACTCATTAATACCACTTAGTGACTTACTCAATTACGTTTTCTCTGATTACTTAAATACTCTGTGTTCACTGATAGAGATTAAGTCTTCTGATATGCTAAGAGCTGAAAGCGTTTTTTTATCAATATTTTAAGCGTCATTCATAGATGTTGCAAGTTAGGCTTAGCTAACAGCCAAATGTCCCCACAACACCTCACACACTCTCTCTCCTCAACAGGGCACGGTGAGAAAACAGGATTAGAAAGCTGTTGGGTCAAGATAAAGACAAGAAGATTGACGCAATTCACTGTCATGGGCAAAACATAGTCACTGGGGAAAAAATAGTTTAATTCATTGCCAGCTTGGGTAGTGAGAAACAAGTAGATAAACTTTAAATCAACACCTCTTTGCAACTCTTCTCAGGTCCTTCTCTCCACACTGACCTCACCATTCTGAGCAGCACAGTGAGGGCCTGCATTTGGTGTGTGTGTTACAGTCAGTACATAGCAGTTTCTTTCTGCCTCTCCTTCCTCATCAGCCTGTTCCTCTGCTTTTGCATTGTCTTTCCATCAGACATAGTTCCTTCATGAATATCCAACTGCTCCAGCATGAATCCTCCCCAGGTTGCAGTAGATATGTACTTCTCTATGAGGTTTTTCATTCTCCTTCTCTGACCTTCATATTTTCTTTACTGTTTGTCATACTCTTTTTATCCTCTTCCTCTCTCTTTTCTTAAATATATTTCCCCAGAGATGGCACCACGTGCCTCCTGTGGTAGGAGACAGATGGAATGGGCTGTCTGGCCCATCTTCCCACAGAGGCCACCCCTGCAGGCCCATCCTCTCTTGCCTCTGCCTCTTTGCTACCAAAACCTTGCCAAATGCTTGTTTAACCCATTTAAAACAAACCCAGTGTTTTAGTTTTCAGAAATACAATTTCAATACTTAGGATATAACATGTTAATTTTATTTCAACCATGTGCTCCTTTTGGGACATTTTTTCATATCAGATAATGAGGTCTTGGATGAAAAGTGGAGGAGTTTTAGGAGTACTTTGTGATAGGTATTCTTCATAATCTATAGATTTTATGGCCAAGAGGTGACTAAATTCATTTGTTCTAATGTACTATATAATGCAGACTGCAGAGTTCTAGCCCTTGTAATTTATTCTGTTCTGATCTTAATAAATGATATTTGACTAAAACATATGTGTTAGCTGTACTTAAAAGCTGTGGAAAAAAAAGCCTGTTAATCTTAACCTCCATAGTGACTGCCTTCAGTTTGAGGTGACTGTAAGGAGTGACCAAGTCCCTTCAACAATACCCAGACATGCGAGAAATCTTAGGTAGGAATTGCACTGTATGTTTGAAGACATTCCATGAAACTTCATGCAAAATGCTTGTGCTGTATACATAAATAAATAAAATAAATAGATAAAAGAAGTAAAAGATCACAGAAATAAAAAATAAAAGAACAAAATCTACCGAGCACAACCAGGAAATCTTTCGCAACATATCTGACTGATAAACACAAGAGAAAAATTTCGCATAATGTGAGAAAGAGAACAAAGAAATTAGTCTGTTTTCCTCACAGAAAATTCCCCATGTATTCTTTGTAAGTAAACCCTGATCCATTGAAGAAACACTAGATTGTTTTACACATTTTTTCTTTTTATACTTGTAAACAACTTCTGGACAGAAAAAAATTATTTAGAAAAAAATCCACAGTTATCCATGTATGCATATAGTCTTAATTTATAGACTTTTAAAAAATATAGAGCATATAAGGCTTTTCTGCTTGTGAAAATTCATTGTACTCAGGTCTGTATGTCATTAGCATCACCTATTTTCTTTCTGCACAATGCATTCTATGTCCCAAACATAACCTGTTCCAGTAAAATAAAGAGCAGTTTTCTATTGACATCCTTGACAGAGACCTTCCAGTTCAGCAGACAAATAGGACAGTAACACTACTACTCAAGTAAACTCATGCAAGGGAGCTATGTTGATTTACCAAAGCTCTGATATCATACTGAAAATGTCTGCAAGTTATATTCAGCCTCACTGATGCTGTTCAGTCTGAAGTTAAATCCTGGGATATCAGTCTACGAGGCTGTGGTCAGGACTCTGAAGAGCTATCACATGAAGAACAAGTATAAAATGACAGTTGTCAGGTTTTTATATATATAAAACATATATAATCTCAGGTGTCAAGACTGGATAGTGAATACTCAGGCTTCATAGTGAAGTTGCAATAAATCTGGAAGATATTTGGATCAGCTGACCAGATGCACCCCAATCCATCGTTGTTATTAAATGAAGTATTTGCATAAAGGACAGTAAATTAATCCCCAAGTGCATTCTTTCAAACTACTGTGCTGTATTTCCTAACATTACTAGAACCATTTTGTGTCATCCTCCAATAGTGGGACTAGCTCAAAAGATGGGCAATCAAATGAAGCTTAACTGCAGGTTAAAAAGGCAAAAGTCAATAAAGACAAAGGGCAAAGCTGTTAGCAGAAATTTATTGATGTCCTTCATTGTCTTGTCCAAGCTCTGCTCTTTATCGCTCTACCTCTATTCTTGCAGGAAGGAATCACTCAAGTCCACAAATAGAAAATAAGCAGAGCACTTACCGCCCAAATCTTGCTGTTTCCCTCAAATCATCAGCTGCTTTTTGGAATTTGTTGCTTTTGTCAAGTGAGACTGTGGTTTAATTCCAGAGGCTTTCCTGTAAGTGAAGAAGGCACAGCCAAAGCCCCCAGCAGTCTGATTCAACTTTCAACAGGCCAGACAGAGTAAATCCTCTGGAACTGTTATCTGCTAAAGGAAGATGAAAATCCAGGCTAGGGAATTAGTGTGAACTTGCACCATTAGACAGGCACGGACACAACTGCAAGCAAGCCTGCTCTCTTATTGATGTTACCTAGTACTGCTGTAAGTAATGACTCCAAAGAGCTAGCCACAAAGACAAAGGGAAAAGGAAACAAGAAAATGAGGAGATTAATAAAAATCAGAGATGGAAAAACACAGGTCTATTGTGACAAGTATTAAAAAAAATATACATAAAAAAGAGCAAGAAACATGGCCACTACAGGAATCACTCCTGCAAGCCAAGGTATTACATGAGATTACAAGAGCTGTTTGGGTTTTTTTCCTGTAGGCTCTGGTAATTTATATGATTCTGTTTTGATTATCATTAAAATGAAGGGGAGACAATCTTTTTCCTACAATAAAGCACTCTTACTGGGAATTTTCACTCAGAGGAAAGAGGTAGCATTCTGTTCAAACACAAAGACTAGGCACTGAAATGTAAGTTTCTTTAATTCACTTTGTAGCTTGATAGTAGTTCAAAAATCAAGGGGCTTTTCAAGAAGCCTAAAAGTACTCCGATGACTCTTCACTTACTTTTTGTGTCAACAATCTCAGTGTCTTTTGACAATCTTCACATAGAAAAGTAGGAGAAGTTGGAATGGCCATAAGGCTTCACTTATTCATGCTGTTTCTTTTGTCCCTTGTGTGCTTTTTTTCTTTTGTGAGCATAGAATTCTTCTTTTTTGCCCCTTTTTTGGGGGGGGGATGTTGTGGTGGTGATAGGAGGGGAAGGAAGAATAACCTTCTCCATTAGATTTATGCATAGAAATAGGGCCAATATTATAGGCTGGAGATAAATTTAAAAGATATTTGTAGTACTGGATTGCCAAAAATATTTAAATACGAAGTAAATTACATACTTATCCACTGTACACATTGCAGATGTTAATGCCTAGCAATTATGAGATAGATGCATTGTTTAATCTAAAAGAGTTTACCAAAAAATTTTGAAAGGAAGATTCATCCTGCCTTTTTAATTCGCAGTAACTATTCCCATTTGGTGTGATTTATTTTCAAAACATAATTTCATAAATAGAAACAGATCATTATGGAGACAAGGGAATGATGATTTTATTGACAGATTGGATTATGTTAATTTATGTGTGTATTTATGTATTTTTTAATTTATTATCTGGACTAAATTTAACTGTCAAATTTATTTTTCAGTCCGCTTTAATGTTCTTTTCTTCCAAGTGACCATGATGTCTGCAGGCACCGTTTTACCCTGTTGTCTTAATTGTTAAAGGTTGTGATACTTGGTGTCCTGCCAATACACAACAGGAGAAATTCTGAGGATGTCTCCCACCTTCCTTTACATACACATATCTGACTTTTTGAAAGTGTTTGTGTTTAATAGGTATGTAAAGTCTTCTGTCTCTGGGTGGTCAATTCTGTATGCACACGTGTCAAATTACTTTTTCATTTGAAAATACTAACACAAACATATATGCACTTGATAAGTGAGGTACTTGAACATATATTTTTTTCTTGTTAAACGTAGTTGAGGGAAAGGTGCTAATGAATCAAAGAAATATATGTTCTCTGTGTTTCATGAAGATTCAGAGGCTTTTAAGAAATCTGGTCATTTAAATAGTCATAGAATCAAAAATACAAATCCTAACAAATATTACCAGGTTCTCTGAAGTTAGGACAGGGAACCAATATATTTGATGTTTAATTTGAACAAGAATTCAAAGGGCATGGTTTTTAATAATTTTTTTTTACATGATTTATATTGATATTGCTTCTTTCTTTATTTTATTTCTAACTTCTTGAAGATGATGGTGGAACAACCTGATTTATCTGATGTAAATCCAAAATATCTGAATTAATACAAATGTTTGGAATTAGAACTTAACTTTTTCATTTCTTTATTTTTTTTCTTTCCTTTTCAAATAAATGTAGCTTATTTATTGAAAGACAAAGTTCCAATGGAACATTTCTTGGAAAAACATTTATCGGATCTAACATGACCTTTGATGTATGATATCTTTTTCTACCCCCAGAATATTAAGACAGTTGGAACATTCAGGTATTTGAAACCTAGATCTCGGTCCCCAGTTTCCCTAAAAAATCAGGAGCTTGAAGATGGATGTCATGTCATGATGGAGAATCTTAGATAGACAAAGTTTCTTTATCTGTTCCAGTGAATTAAATCTTGGAAAAATTAGATCTTGCCCAATGATTTAAGAGTTGGAAAATTTAATCCTGGGTGAAATTACTGGATGGACAAAAAGCGTTTTACACCATAGTGTACTGAGATTTTCCAAGGAAAGGGAAAGAAAAAGGAAAGGGAAAAGAGAAGGCAAAAGAGAAAGAAAAAGGGGAAGGAAAAGAGAAAGGAAAAGGGAAGGGGGAACTAGGAAGGGAAAAGGAAAGGAAAAGAGAAGATTAAAGTAGAAAGGGAAGAGAAAATAAGGAAAATGAAAGGAACCAGAGGTTTTTATTTTTGTTTTTATTGAGTAGCAAACTTACTACAGCTCAAGAACAAAAAGTTCTAAATAAAGGAACATTCATTTAGGCACATTACACTTGGTAGCAATATGCAGCATCAATCATTTGAAGACAGATGAATTAGAGAGATTTTTAAAAATCTGCATAAAAATTCTTCTTCTTCTAGTGGGGACAGAAGGAGAGGACAGGCCTATGAGGGCAGAGGGCAAAAAAAATTCATCTTGATATCTTCCTTTCTCTTTCAAACCTGAGAAAAAAGCTTCGATTGTGAGAAAGAATAAAGATAAACAAAACAGCCTGTTTCTACTTTGGTTTTGAAGTGAAATGTAGACTTCAGCACTTTATGTTTCCTTATAGGTTTGGATCTCATTGTCAGCATCATAAGATATTCTGTACATCTTTCCTGTATTTTGTCCTTACCCTCACCTCATAAGACTCAGAGAAAACCCCTTTCACGGCACTACCAACGGGGTTTTGTGAAGTTCATAACTTCCAAACTCCTTTAAGACAGAATTTCGTGGTGTACAGGATCTGTCAAACAGATTAGTGAAGAGAGGCAGAGTGGGCACATTTGGGTAAGATAGGCCTTTGAGAACACACAGCAACTGTGAGTGTGTTCAGTTCTTTGTCCAAGATGCTTGAATTTTCGAAGTCTGAGAAAAGTTTCCTTGAGGGACATGAATTTTACATGAGCTACCCTATGTCACTGTTTTTGCTTCTGTGACAGTGTCACTTTTTGAGCTCTTTAATACTATTTTTGATGAATGATTTAATCACTAATATGTAGGAGAGATTTTGTTTCTTGTACGTTAGATATGGCTCAATAATGGCTCATTTCTTAAAAATGTGTGCCAGCTTTGATTCAGCCATGGTCCCTAATATATCAAAGCAGTGTTTAGATACAGTGCATTCTTCCTAATGTGCTTTCAGTCGTTGCTCAGCTTACGTCAGGAGTAAAGGATATGAAAGATATTGGCCCCAGCTGTCTTCTGTTCTGGCATCAGCTATAATTTGCTAAATCAGCTTGGAGCAAATATTATAGTATCTAGTAAACTTGTTTTAATATGTAGCAGACCAAATAAGAACATGACGCATGTGCATGAAACTGATGTATATCAGCAATTTTTCCTGCTGCAGTTCTTCTGAAACTATGTTCAATAAATATGATTTTTCTCTATCATTCTTTTTTTGTGTTTTGGATTTTTTATTTTGTAGAAGATTCAAAAAATAGCCATTTCTCATTCATATCAAGATGTTTTTCAGATCCAGTTACAAAATATTTTATATTTTGTTCTGGAATATTTATTTTTCTGGCTGTCCTTTTTAAAATTTATTTCATCATTTTCCCTAGCAAACAATTAATTGATGTTCTTATATATTGTCAAATCAAAAGAAAGAGTGTATATCCAGTCCTGATTTTATGATTTCTATCTCTGATCCTCCAAAGTAAGCCAACACATTTTGTAAAAGAGTCTGGGTGATGAGTCTTATGTTTTCTTCCACTTTTTCTAATGATAATATCCTTAGAAGTAATGTGCTGATGGCTGAGAAGAGAAAGAATTCATGACAGAAATTAGATAGCAGAAACTAGACTGAAGAGATCTCCACAAATAATAGGTTTAGGTTGCTACCACCTCTCAGCCTGGTATTAAATCTTTAAGTGTTTTATTTTAGTATTGTTCTGGTAGTAAGAGCTTGAACTCCAGTGTTTCCCTTGCGTAACTGTTCTAAGTGTCCACTTAATGAATAATTCATGCATATTCTTTTCTTCTCTCTAGCCTAAATACTTGGTAATTGCACGAAAACAGAATTAAATACATTAGGGGAAAATGTAAATTGCCTATTTTATGAAATTATATCACATTTAATATTTTCCCATGGAAGTGAAGTCAAATCCTCTCATACTGAAGGAATTTTCACTCCTTGGGACAAGAAATAAATGAAATAATGAATATTGGACATCACATTTCCATTGTCCTTGGCACTTACCCTGTGAACAGGCAGATGTCTCTGTATTGCATTGGGGGAATACGAACCTTCCTATAACAATGAATAAGCTACCATAGTCTTCAAAGCAGTTGAGCTTAATGCATCCTTTTCTGACATGACTCCTTTAACTTTTTTTTGGAATCATACTGCATTATTACACTAGCTTTCCTGTCTCCATCTCCCAGATGCTTAATTCCTTCTAGACAAGAAGCTGAGGAAGAATCTCAGTCAAGCACACAGATAATGAGAATTGAAGAGACCAGAAACTGGATGCTGCAATAATGTCTTGAAATACTTTGTTCTTTTCAGAATGTACTTCTCAAATTCTCTGTTACTTCATTTGGACAAAATAGTTCTTCCCTGCTTTTCAGGAAAAAACATTTGCAAGATATCCTCATCCACCCTGTTAAGGTGCATATAAGAATCTCATACCACATCTACTCAGAAGGACACATTAAGATAGAAGAGAACTTTGGAACCTTGGAAAGGGAACTTAACTTGCTTATACATTGAAAAAGGCATCTAGCACACATTCAGTTTATCAATTTTGAGAAAATTAACAAGGAACACAAAATAGAGAGGTGGGTTCCCCTACATGGGACATTAGACACCAGCAATTCTTCAAATAAGGTGTTAAGAATCCAACTGGCACGCACTTTCTAAAGAGAGAATTATGTTTCTTTATAAATGGATTTGGGTAATTGGTTACAGTCAATTAGTAAAAATTCCCATGCCTTATATGGTGTTACTCTTATTGCCAGTGTTGCAATTCATGCGCCTATCACTGTTTTAGTACTACTGGTACTGGTACTATTACTGCTGCTATTATTGGAATTTCTATTATCTCTCCTTCCAGTGGTGAACATGGATTTTATGGTTCTAGCTTCTTTTTCTGGTTTAAGGCTGAGACTTCTTTTTGTTTATATCTTGTGTACATTGTCAGAAATTCACTTGTTCCCAGTCTATGAAGCAATGAGATCTGCCAAATTTGGCACAGAATCTTTCAATCTCTAAGAATAGAGAAGGAAGGCTTCTAAGGAAGTCTTCTAAGAGTAACTGCCTCTACCCCTCTTTCTGATACACATGTTCATTCACACATACATATATATATAACTGGAAATGAAAATGACACTCAAAGAATGTTTAAGGTGGCTACAGAAAACAATGAATGAAAGGAAATGTTAGTCAAGGATGAAAGGTACCATATGTCTTCAAAAGCCTTGGCACAATGGGGAACCACCTAAATAGCTTTCTTAATGCACCCTGTCGTGCCTAGGTATTGATGGACATATGGTACATTTCACCCTGAACTGTGAATTTCCTGAAACAGCTGTAATGTTCTTTTAATGTTTTTCTGGATAATGACACATTCATAGCATATATTATTTAACCATTCCTCCCTGACCCTTCAGGTGGCCCACGTACTTTATCAGTCTATAGAAAACAGGATATCAGTGGATCATTTATCTTCTGGTTGCATAAACAGGTCTTATTCATTGACATATTCTGCAGGGTCCTAAAACTTTTGGTGACTACACCATGAGAAGGCCAGCAAGGTATTCAATATTGCTGTCTTCTGGTAAGATCACAAACAAGCCCAAGATACAGACACATAAATAACAGAATTAAGCATGAGAGCAGCTCTTTGCTTTAATAATTTTATAGTCCATTTCCTTACTCTTATTTTTGCAAGATAAGTTGGGAAAAATGCATGGGTGTATATGGAAAATCAAGATGGACACAACTGTAAATATATAAGGTAATATTCTCCCAATAGATTTAATTCCTCTGTGTAACTCATCCTGTGACTCATCTTTTATATATGCCACAGCATCATTCATTTTTCATTTCACTGCTGACTGGTAAAATATAATTTCTTTATTTTTATGATCAGTTGCTGGCAGTGTGAGATCTAAGTTATACATCTGCTTGGGTAACTAGATTGGTCTATTTCGGAGAGAAATGATCTTATGTATAAGAATCTCTCTTTCTTGTTATTAAACACAACCCAGATGTATAAATTTGCAGATTAAAAAGCTTTAAAAAAATAATCATTTAAATGATTAATGAAACTGATTTTCTTACATCAGAAATATTATTTGAACACTTTTCTTACCTTGCCTTAGTGGAATTACTGACTGATGAAAGACTTTAGGTTAATAAAGTTTTAAAGACTGTTGTTTCTTTTTTATTGTTACTGCCCTTTCCTTTTGTTATCACTTACTTTATATAAAATGGAAAGAATATTTCACAGGTCATCAGTCTCTTCCTCACTTCTGTGAAGCAATGCACCACACAACCAGAATTTTTGTGTGAGAAAACCATTCAGGCATCCGAGTGGATTAGAGAGATTGGTACTATAGCTTTACATTAATTTCATCTTCTCTTTCCTGAAACTTTAGTCCATATTTTTAAACACAACAACTAAAAATATGCATGAAAAAAGTAAATAACCAGTTTTCCCACCATATATATTTTATAGAAGTTGTATAGACTTCATTATATAATCACTGATTCCAGTACTACATGCTAGATTATCGTGTTAAAGTGCTCTCATATGTAGAATCAAACTGTTCCTTTATTAAAATAACTGTTTCCAGAAATACTGTGGTCAATGAAAATACATACAAATTTTCTATTGCTTTACCCCAAAAAAACAAAGGCTCCAGAAAAATGAAAATGCATTTTGTTGTTGGATTTTTGCTTGGATTTTTTTTCCCTGCAGGGATTATATTTTAAGTCTTTTGTATATGCCCGACTTATACTCAGTGTGCTGCTCTGAAAACTGATGTTATTGTTCTCTCCAGATTTTTTAATTAAAATAATCCTGTCTGTTTCATAGGCCTTACTCACGCAAATGCTCATTTCTTATTCAGAGAGTACTTCTACCCACCCAAATTTTAAATAAATCACATACTGTCAGATGGTGCATCAGTTCTGTCCCAGCTCTCTACTTTCACATGAAATTTGAAAGCAGATCCTCCCCCTCATTTAATTTTACCTTTATATTCTGTCCTCCTTATTCTTCTGGCATGCTTCAGCATTTTCTTGATGCCTGGGGAGTGAAGTTGCAAGGTCCTCCCACCTCTTCAGGAGGAGGAACTGCACTGAGGAGGAATAAGTAATGGAGGGAATGGAGTAAAATACAGCAGAGTTTTCCTGAAGCAGAACTGACAGTTCTTGTCTTCAAGAGGAATGCAAATGGGGCAGCCAGGTGGTTGAAAAAGTTTTCCTTCCCTCTCCCAAGTAAGACCAAAATTTGTGAAAATGCTGGAATTTATTGTTTTTGTATGATAAGAATCCAAAAATATACTTGCCTAATCTCATTGAAAACAGAAAATACAAGCTATATTCCTACAAGGTGATATGTTTGTCTCCTGGAGAATCATCAGTGTAAAGATTCTGATAACTACAAAGTGGTTAGATTTCTATCCAATATGATGTATCTTAGTTACAAAATAATTACCTATCTTTCATTGTTTCAGAAAGCAAAGAACTGTAAATGTTATAAAATAAAAGTAATGATCTTTAAATGATGTGATTTTCAAATACCTATTTCAAGGCTTTATAATATTTATGATTAAAAATGACACTAATAAAAAATCATGTTATGATTACTCAAACAAAAATAAAAATCACAAGTAAATGTCACTCTGATAAAACTTTCTACATTGAAGTATTTCAGGTTCTTCATGCTGGTACAGGAGATCACACCTAATAGGACAATGGTGAGCTACTCTTTCTGGTTTAGGTATAGAAAACTTTTCATTACGGAGAGGACTAAATCTCACAGTAAGTCACACTGTGTCCCATCAATAACTTAAATGTGTATTTACATCTTAACAGAAATTGGCTTGTTCATTTCATACTCAAAAAATGCTGGAAAACATGCTTCAAGCTGAGATTGTTTAATTTTCAATATCTTTGAATGGCTTGGATTGTATTGTCTGCATCCATATTCTATATATTAAATCTACAATCAATATAAAAACCTGGCAACAAAACCTTTAAATTTCATTTCTCTCCACTTGTCCACAATTTGCCAACTTTCCAGCACAACACTTCCTAATTGTATACTCAAACACCAGCTGTCACACATAAAAGTATTGATAGAAATGAAAACTCCTGGAACTTAGCAGCAAAAAAATACTGAAATGAAAGATTTATGAACACAAGTTCATTTTTGACATTGTTAGTGTTAGAAAGTAGCTCCATCTAAACTTCCTGTTGTACTCCAAAGAGCTAACCTACAAGCTCAATTGCTGCACACATGTGCAGATTAAAACTAGTATTAAATCAATTTAAACTACACCTATCCACAAATTCTTTTTCAGATCTACATGCTACGTAAAGATCAGCCTTGGAAAATATTATTGAATTGTAGTGATTGTTGTAGACCATGTGAAGACTTTTTTACAGAGGACATACTAAGATTTACTGTAAATAGCAATTGTCTAATAGAAATATAACTCACAGATTCACAAAGGTCTCACAAGGTGCTGATTTTATAGATCCTGATGCTTTAGACAGCAATAATTGCTAGTCAAAATAATCACAGTTGTGAAAAGAGAGAACACAAAGACAAATCTGGAGTTAATTAGATAGCAAATGTGTTCTCCAGTTACCAGAAACCCACCCCCTCATGGGAAAAGATTGCTTGTTCCTTTGTAAACAGAAAGACAATGGAGAGCAGCATTTTTGTCACATAAACCCAAATCTGTACAACACACAGGCCCACAACTCATTTTATTTAAATAACATTGGGCAGGAAATGGTTCAGTTCTTTAAAGGTTCACACCTAAATTCACAAGCCGTTTTTCAAAATAGTTTCTAAAATAACTTAATATATTTTAAAGATTCACTCTTGTATACATTTTTCCATTGCAAAATGGAATATGAACTCTATGCAAACATGAATTTTAATATTCTAGATCAGTAGTTACAAGCAAATAATATTCTTTGATATTAGCCTATGTAAAACCTCATGTATTATACAGCTCCTGCAGGTACTTTCTCATGAAATAAAACATGTCTAAAATGTAAGTGAGATCAGATGGAGCTCAGCTATACTCCTGCATTCTTTGCTAGTAAGAAAGTGGTTATTCTTTCATAAAATAACTTCAAAATTTTGGTGGGATTTTTTTCATCCCCATTTTGTTGTTAAAATCATAAAAAAATAAGTAGCCTTTTATTTACTTGGAAATGCACACATTTGTGCATCTATTATAAAAATTTTGACAAAACATCAAAATTAATGAAAAAATAGGTAAGTCTAGGCATTAAAATGGGGCATCCACAATTTCCTACTGCCATCTATTGGTAGTAACTTGGAACTGCAAGTTATTATCATTTGCATAACATTAAATAATTAAGTGCTTAAGTTATGACAACCAACGAGCAGAGAGACTTAAAAAGGAAATAGGATATTACTGGAATTACTTTCAAGACACTAATTCTGGAAGAATATCTTCAGTAGGAGATGTGGATATGTTTGGAGGTGTTCTTATCTATTTTTCTAAGTTGAGATTATATCCTCTTTTTTCAGTAAAAGATATTAAGAAACAGCCTGGACCTAATAACCCCTTACCATGCCAAATAGTACTTTTTGCAATATCCAATTAAGGACTCAGGTGCCTAAAAGCTTTTTAAAGTAACACAAACTTTCCGTCCCTTTGAACACAGCCCAGCCCTGTGTTTGAGTAACCTGCTGTGAGCACATCAGCAGAGGTGAATGACTTCTGGCTGGAACTCCAAAGAGCGGCACCTCTGAGCATGAAACTGCTTAAATTTTACAGCCATCTGCTTAGGCAAGCACTGGGCTGTATTTGAAATCTGTCTTGACCTGATGTATTCAGGTTAGGGTTACACAGGAAGATCTTCTATCTGAACCTGGACCTACAGCTTGAAGGCCTCCTTTCAGTGTCTAGATTCTGCCCCTAGTGTGAATAAGGTCACTTTCATGTGACAGCCCAAATAACTTGCTTGTACAGAAAGCAGGAATGTCATGGTTAGCTTGGCTGGGCTTGCATTCCCAGATGTCCTCCCAGGAGACTATTTTTCCCATCTAATATGTTTCGTTCTGAGAGCAAGAGGGAAGTGTTCATCTACTGCTCCACTGAAGATGAAAGGCAATAAATCAGTCAACAGAGCCCATGACTAGTACTGTTGGGTAATTGGCTACAAGATGAGATCCCTTGTTTGCAGCTTTCTTTTCATGAGTCTTTCTCATTTTTGCAAGAATCAGTCTTACCATCAAGATGGTTTATTTCCCAATGGATGCACAGGTCTTTCCTGCCCTGGGAAAGTGCTTTGACCAAGAGTGTATTCAATGCCAAAGCCAGTAACAATACTGAGCACCAGCATACGTCAGAAGTGGAATCTGTGACTTCAGGCCTTTGCAGAAGCTGATGCCTGTAAAGTGTATGGTAACAAAATAACTCAGCTCAGGACATTCAGGAATTAGGGACCTAATTCTCACCCTAAATTCCTAAGTGCTTTCTTGGTAACAGGCCTTAACCCCTAACTAACCATTCCAAAGATGCTCCCTGAGTTTCAGTTTTCAATGGTATAAATATCCAGTGCAGGGTTATTAATTCTTCTCTTTAGGAAATAATATAGAATTACCAGCAAATGAATGGTGAAAAAATAAATTTTTTGAATAATAGCTTTTTAGTTATTATTATTGCCTTTTGGTTATTCCATTTTCATTTTTATGCCTGATTTTCTGAGAGATAACCCCTTCGTACAATATAAAAGTTTTCTAAAGCAGAAATGTTGGCTTTGAAATCAGCCACCATAAGTAATGGTTGGTTGATTAAAACAATGGGTTAATGTTCTGTTTCAAAACAAATCAAACACTGGGAAATGCTTAACATTAATGAAACAGATCCATTTAGACAGAAGTTATCCAGAATTTGTACATATCTTCTTCTTTAATATAGAGAAGACTTTTCCTTTTTTTTAATAGATATGGGAAAAAAGAGTTTTGCCTGGTTTTTAGCCTGTGAGAAGAGATTACAATATTAATTTGCTGACATAGTAATAGCACTGCGTATTGTCTTTACTGACATATCCCACTTCTCCATGCTTTTAGTTTCTCAAAATAAAGGTTCTTACTCTGTGCTCAACCCATTTTCTCTCTTCTCACTGGTGTTTCTTTCCAAATCTCAAAAGATGCTTCAGGGAGAATTTTCCCCCCAAAAAATCAGTGTTCTGAGATAGACAAAGCACAACAGCCCCTGAAATGAACATGTGCCTGTGTCCCCAGCTTTTGTGCTTTGCTGAGAAATAACAGCATCTCCGGTTTTAGGGAGGTAGATATGGGGGTAGAGGGCCATACTGTAATCCCTCTGCTGGGAAAAACTTACATTTAAATGGATTTTTTTCCCAACAAGAGTGCATTAAGGGTGATAAAAGGATAAGGTTGGATGTGCAAAACCAGGGGCCATAGCCAAGGACTGCTGAGGCAGAACATTGCAATTCTTGGGAGGCTGCTGTCTGCAGAAGCTGCTCTGCCACTTCTGCAGATTTTGCCATCAAAATCTCATCATGCTGTTGCCCTAGGCAACTTCTTGCTTTGCCTAAGGACATTCCTGGTGCCTAACAGCACACAAGCCAGATTTCAAACTGGCGCTGTTCCCATTTCTGACACCTCTGTTGCATCCCAGCATCAGCATTCCTTTGAAATTGTTCAGAAATTACTAGCAGTAAACATTATAGTGGTTGGGTCTCTTCTGCCTAAAAAGTATGTCCTGCAAAAGGTATTATTGCCTAGTGATTTAGTAAAATTGGGCTTCATTCCATCTGGTTAATTCATGTTAGCAGATTCTGACCTAAACTTCTTACTGTAATCAAAAAGGCATAGCAGGAGATGTGAGTGACAGTCTCTATAGTTTATAAGGTGAAAATGTTTTCAATTAAGTAATATTTACCTTAGGAAAATGTCACAGATTTCCTCCTGCCCTTTAGTTTACTATTGTTTGTTGAAGGCAGTTTTTGCAAGACTGTGTAAAATGCATATTTGTTTGGGTATATTTGTGCAACGTTGTGAATCAGAAATGTTATGTCTTTGATACAGAAAGAACAAAGTTTTGAGCAGAGAATAAATGTAAGAAGAGCTTGAATCACATTATGCTTTCTCTTTTTTTTAACCGTCCGTTTTCTCTTGTGCCTACTCCTAAAGTAATTTTCTAAGTACTTTGCTGTGTTTCAGGGAGGCAGTTACAATCTCCATCATGCAAATTGTCCAAGCAGTCATTTAAAAGCAACACTTATTGTGCTTGTCAGACTGAAGGACAGAGAAAATGTGCAATTTTCCCATCCCATGGATGATATTGAAAGGGGTAGGGAATTCACCCAACTGTTAAAATCTTAGCAGATTCCAACTGAGTAATTTCTCCTTTTTTATCTCCCTCTTCTAAATTTTTTTTTAATACAGAACCCCTTCATTCAAGGTCTCTAATTATAGCCACGATTGCTGTACTCCTGGTTAGCAAACAAACACAATTCTTGCAATGCAGAATCTTGTAGTTGATACTGCTTATGAATTCTAAAGAGGTTGAAAAAAAACTTATTTTCATTTTGCGTTTCCTGTCTTTCACTGATAACTCAGGGATGGTACTGTCAAAATTGTGTTTTAACTAGGGGTAACTTTGCAGAGCTACACTGAGAAGGCGACCTTCAAAATAGACATGTTTTATTCTGAAAATATTTTATTTTTTGAGAGTCATCAAAGGAAAAATTTGGGGGCTTTTTTTGGAAACAGTGGCCAAACTCTATTATTGTTATCAAAAGAAGACTGGTACCATTCCTGTGGGATAAATTGGTAATGGTGTTTTCCGTTTTTTTTTTTTAATATATGATGCATTATTGCAAAGGTAAAGTGCGTGTATAGTGAATTCAATATTCCATTATTTATTGGCACCCCCTCTGAAATAAAGGCCACATGGCAAACATGATTCCATTCTGACAAAACGTTTGTGTTAGTGTTCCCTTTTTCTGGCATGGGACTACTAACGTAAGCACAGGTACAACAGGGAGGTTCCTTGAGTGATTTGTTGCCTCATAACTGTATGCTCTGGGATTTTTTGTCTCACAGGGCATTCTGCAGCCCTGCAAAGGTACAGCTGCAACCCTGTCAGTGTAGCAAAGCGAGCTTTAACCTGACTCTGTCTGGTATTAAACACAGAATGGAAATCTGTTGAAGGAAAGGCTTTGATAAACACAAATTTTTAAGGCTGGACTGAACTTCCTGCAACAAAAGCTACGTGGATTCTGGCAGTTTAACACTTAACGGTTTTTCTTCTGATTGCAGTGTACTGACACTGACATCTCCTTGTTCCTGCTAAAAGTCCTTATTGTCATCAATTTTTTGCCATCATACTGAATCCTAGGATGAGAATTACACAGTCACTGGTTTAGTTAATAAATAATTTTGATCCTTCTGTTTTTAACTTGAACTTTTTGTAAAAATTTGGTCTGGGAGGTGAGTTTCTCACATCTGAAAGGAGATGGGAAAATGACATGGTGATTAATCTAATTAGTACATGTCCAAAAGCAATATTGTGGAATGCCATAAAAGAAGCTGTCTGGAAGCTCGTGCTTTGAGAAAATATAATGGTTTTATTTCCTTATTTTTAACTTTTATTCTTGGAGACTTTAAATCAAGCTAGTCCACTTGCTAGAATTGATTTTTTTTAATGCAGTATGAGGTATTTGTAACACATTTTAAAGAAGAAACTGAGTACAGTGACTGGAAGGATGAGATAGCAGTTCTGTCCTCACTTATTTGGTTATGGCAAAATTCCCAGAGCCCATTCCATACAGGTATTTATTGTACACAACCTATAGAGTACAAACAGAAAACTGTAGCTTAAGAAAAACGAGTGTCAGGAGCTTAGAAATGAAACTAAAGCTTCTGTTGGAAGGAAGATAAATCAAAAGAGCACTTTGATTTCTTCTATTTAAAAATAAAATAAAAATGACAATCAATAAACAAATGGCAATAGCCATTGATATGCTGAATAAGCAAGTGAAGAGCTACAAATACCAGGTAGATTTTCTGCTTATCTTCATTCTCAATTTATTGCACTACATGATACACTACAGAAAAAAGTGACCAAATTCATTTCTTGACTATATGCCAAGCTATGTAGCAATATAAGTCCACTTACTAGCTGCCAATTTGCCTCATTCCTGAGCTGCAATACCCCAGTATTATTTCAGGTTTCCTACCCTCTTTGGGGCAGACACTTTTACTC
Source organism: Rhagologus leucostigma (assembly GCA_013397725.1). NCBI lineage: Eukaryota > Metazoa > Chordata > Aves > Passeriformes > Rhagologus > Rhagologus leucostigma. The sequence goes on from VZTD01005999.1 coordinate 3,253,337, forward strand.
CCATTTATGCAGCTCTTTCTTGAAGCAGACTAGAGGTAGGCAAAGTGAGGTGAAGATACTAGATTCATATTAATTTTTTTCTTGACTAAAACTATAATTCTAAAGACAAGATTGCTATAAATAATTCCTTGAAGCATATCTTTGTTTTTTGTCAGAGCTCCACCAAAACACAGCTGTGTAAAATATGCCTGGATATTTTCCCAAGGATACCACATATTAATCCATTATTGCAGCAAGAGGATCACACTGTGTGAGTTATTCAAGCTTTTTCTGAAGGTGAATGAGATTCAGCAATTTGGTAAAGTATGTCACAGTGGAAGTGTATAGCAAAGCCCACACACGGTAAATATACAGTGACTAGAAGGCAAATATTTCTTGTTTGTTGTAATACTATGTTATGCATGAATGGAGTTGACTCGTGAAAAGTCTTGTAATAAGTATTGGTATCTGGAGGTGGAGTAGAAAACAAAACTATCTGAGATGCAGGAAGCTGAATTAATTCAAGAATATTTCTCCTTAGATGGGTGTCTAGGTTTGAAAGACAGGTGTCTTCTAAGGAAGGCAGGAGCCTCCCTTGGAATGGAGAATGTAACCCCCTTCCCTCCAAATCACTGTAATTTTGAAATTAAGGGGCTTTCAGGCAACAGCATGAGGAACAGGAATAACAGTTCTTTACTTTATATAGATATAGATATATAGATAGATAGATATATATAGCAAGGCAATCAAAACAGCAATAACTATGGCAGTAACAACAAACAGAACCAGAACCCAGTGCAGCCTTCTCGGCTGTCGGGCCCTTTCCCCTTGGGTGCAGTTCCGCTCACGGCCGGCAGGGGCGCTGGCGGCTCCCGGTGAGCGGGGCGGGTGCGATGGTTCCCCCGCGCCTGCAGGGGGCGCTCCGCAGCGAGCTCGGGGAACACGTGGCAATGGCGGCCGTGCCCGAGCCGGGAAAGGATGGGAGAAANTCCCGGGTCCCCTGAGGCACCCAAGCAGATGGTGAAAGGGTCCCTATGCAAACGGCTGCTCCAGCGAGCTCACGGTAGAAAGGAAGGCAGCAGAAGGCAGGACCCCGCAGTGATGGTGAGTTCTCCCTACAGCGACCGCAGCCTGTCCTTCCCCTCCGAACGCCGGAAGAAAGAAGAAGCATAGGCACTGTATCCAACCCCTTTTCTCAGTTCAAAATCTCGCGGCATCTTCCTCCCTCACCAGAGAAGAAAAAAGTAAAAGAGGACAAACTGGCCTCCCCCTCCCATGGCCATGTCCTTTGTCTTCCTTAAGCACCCATCAATTGTCCCTTAGCATGGGAAAAAATTCTTTAAGAGGGAAAGAAAGGAACAAACGAACAAACGACTCCTAAAAACCCCCAACAATGGGGAACAGATGTAACTGTCAATATGTAAATAACTCAGATACTCTATCACTTCTGTGTTAAGGTCAAAGCCTACAAAAAATTTGCTTAAAATTGCCTGAAAATTTAAAAATAATGGTAGATTATTTAAAAATTTCAGGTTTTTGTTGTTTTCCCAGGATCGGTCTTTTTTTCTTCCTTTTTCCTTCCTCTGCACATTTCTCCAATTCAATTCTTTGTTCTTCAGCACAGTGAAAATCTTAAAACTATGAATGTGAATGAAATTTAAACTGACTATCTAGACCTCTAATAACATCATGGCATTTATTTTCAACATAAAAAAAAAAAGAAGAAAGTTTAGAGACTTAAAATGAGGACCAATAACGGCTTTTTTTGCTTTCATATTTATTCAGTTTCTGGTAATAAACTCTAATTTCCCAGAGATGTCATACACTACCCCTTGAGGAGGAAGGAAAGGCAGAGACAATGTGTGATGAACTGACTGCAACCTCCTTCCCCATCCCCCTGCACTAACTAGAGAGGAGAAGGTAGAGAAAATCTGGAATGGAATTGAGCCTGGGAAGAAGAGATGGGCAGAAGAGACGATGTTTCAAGATGTAGTTTTATTTCTCATTATCCTACACTGATTTGATTTGTAATAAATTAAATTAACTTCCCCAAGTCAAGTGTGTTTTGCCCATGATGGTAATTGGTAGGTGATCTTTCCCTGTCCCTATCTCAACCCACAAACCTTTCATAAAATTTTCTCTCCCCTTCCAGCTGAGTGATGGAGTGATGGAATGATTTTGATGTATAACCAGTCAGGTCAAGTCACCAAACTAATTCAGACTGTCATATGACTATACTTTTTTGCTCTCTAAGTTATAGTGACTGATGTTCAGGAAGTGTGGTACCAAAATTTTCCATGTTCCTAGCTATTTTGACTACTCACCAGACCATGTTTCAGAGATAACATTTATCTGGTTACCTATCCATATCTGGCCCTAGATTTTCATGACACTATTCAAGCATTCAAGGATGCTAAAAATGCGATGTACTCTGTCTGTGTCTCTGTTAATGTAGTGAGATAATGGTTTATCTACTTTGCTGAATGCTGAAACAGAGACTGTTTTCTATTATACTTTCAAGACTTCTGGTGATAGCAAACGATGAATAATGAAACAGTCTTTCCTTCAGTAATGGCTTTATATAACAAAATCACTTGATAAAGCAAAGAATTTCAGAAGGTGATGGGAGCTCTTAGATTTAAAACTAAAGCTCCAGACATGAATATCTCAAGTACATAAATGCTTCATTGCTCTGACAGGGCAGAATGGCTAGTAATTGACTGCCTTAGTAGGATGCAGTATTGAAAGATGATTACATAAGCAGAAAGAGCCATTTGCAGGAAGTCTACACATTGTAATAACAGAATAAGGGTTTTTAACAAGACAGTTGCTGGACTGTTGTACTGGTTTGGCACGGCCTGGTTTTAGGTAGCAGGTGGGCCACAAAGATGGCTCCTGTAAGAAGCTGCTGGAAGCTTCCCACCATGTCCGGCAGAGCCAGTGGCTGATGGCTCTGAAGATGGACATGCTGCTGGCCAAAACTGGGTCAGTGAGAGAGGTTGGTAATGCCTCTGTGATGACATATTTAAGAAGAAAATCAAAACAAAGTATCAAGATTTTGGATTCTAGTCAGAGAAGAGGAGGAGGTGAGAACATGTGAGGGAAAAAACATGGCGACACCAAGGTCAGTGGAGAAGGAGGGTGAGGAGGTGCTCCAGGCGCCGGAGCCGAGGTTCCTGTGCAGGCCGTGGTGCAGACCATGGTGAAGCAGGTTGTCCCCCTGCTGTCCATGCATGGGTCCACGGGGGATGCAGAGATCCACCTGCGGCCCGTGGGGGAGGTGCCCGTGCTGGAGCGGGTGGATGCCTGGAGGAGGCTGTAATCCAGTGGGAGACCCGGTGGAGAGAGACGGCCCTGCTTCCAGGCTGGAGCAGCCTGTCCTTGGAGGACTGCACCCCATGGGAAGAGACCCACGGCACAGCAGTTTTGGGAGGACTGTGTGCCCGTGGGAGGGGCTCACGCTGCAGCAGGTGCGGTGTGGCTGCTGCTCGTGAAAGTGGACCCACGCCAGGGAAGTTCACAGAGAACTGTCTTCTGTTGGAGGGACCCCACGGCCTCACAGGGAAAGGCTCCTCTCCTGGAGCAGCAGAAGGAAATCTCAGTGACGAACTGACCAAACCCCCATGCCCTGCCTCCCTGTGCTGTTGGTGGGAAGGAGGGAGGGCCTGGGGGGTGGAAGGGTATTCTAAGTGCTTATTTTACTTCTTATTATCCTCCTCTGATTCTGTTAGTAATAAATTCACTTCTCAACTTAAGTTGAGACTGTTTCGCCCTTGAGGTGTTTCTCCCGGTCCTTATGTCACTCATGACGAGTTTGTTAATTTTTTTTTTCCTTTTTTGCTCCTCTGCCCAGCTGTGGCAGGGGAGGGTGAGTGAGCGGCTCTCATGGGTGCCTGGTGTTGGGCCAGCGTCAAACCACAACAAGTGTTAAAAACAAAGATGAAAAGCTGGTGATTCTTCCAAGCATGCAAATCACTGAAAGTTTCACATATGCATAGAAGTCAGAGAACTGTCCAAAAGAAACCTATTTCAGATTTTTCTATAGAATTGGGACTGTACAGAATTTTTAGATTGAAAATAATACTTCAATTATGTTTTGAAAATCAAAAAAATTTTAAAACTCTTGGAATATCTCTTTTAATGTGTTCTTCTCTGTTCTTTTCCTTTCTATTTCATTCTATGAAGAAAAGAAGTGTTTTGAATGAAATTTTATGGAAGTTCCAGAAAGCAAGTTTCAGCCTTGGAGCAAACCTTGATGAATGATTCAAACACAAAATCAATCTGATACCTGCATTTGAATTGCTAATAATAACAAAATTTGGTGCGCATGCTGCCGCTGCTGTTGCTCACTCTGCTGTTGCTCACTCTGCTAGTCCAGATGTCTGTTAACCATCCTCCCACATGCAAATAAAATTGTTATCTTTTAGACAGACTTTTTCATCTTGTATTGCTATGGCTTTTAACATCCACAACCAATCTCACATCTGGTATAAACTCTCTTGAAGATAGTAGGTTTTATACTAGGAATGATTCTGATTTGCAACATGAAGGCAGATTTTATGACTATCTGCTTTACCTTAAAGCTAGCTTGTGTTTTGCCTTTGTTTTAGAAACTTTTCAGTACTTAAAAATGTAATGCCAAAGGTGATGTGAATCAATAAGACACCTTTAAGCCTTCTCTCAAACCCTACCCCCCATTTATGTCGTGATGCTCAGATTTGGAACCTCTCTCAGCAATAACATCGTACTGCACTGCTGTGACTGCTTTTTAAACTCTATTTTGTGTCTGTTTATCCACCTAAGATTTCTCTGACAGTGTCTGTCATTATGTTACATATGGATTGTTTGAAAAATAAAGATTACACAATTCGAACTGCTGAAAGGAACACACACAGGCTGTTAGAGTGATATAAAGGCAAATAACTGCAAAAGTATTTTTTCCGGAAATCTCACAGAACATTAACACCACTAGTTTTGTTAAACCAAGAAAATGCTTTCCATTTTATTATTTTACTTGATAACAGACAAACTATTGCTCAGTGGAACTAAGTTACTCACCCAAGTTTTCACAGTCCATTGGTAGCATAGTCAAGGATAAATTCTTTGTTCAGTTGTCATTACCGAAAAACAAAACAGAACAAAGCAAAATCTTCTTAATTTTAAAGTGATTAGGATTTCACATCAGAGTTTAGGACTTACTCGTCCCCCTCTCTTTTAAAGCCTCAGCTAAATGCACTAGTCACAACATGGTGGCATATCTTTTTGTCAGACCTGCAAAGTAATCGTCTTTTCAAAAGTTAAGCAAACCTGTAGACTAAAAGAAGGTTCCATATTCAATGTCTCCTGAAAGTAATGAAACATTATGTAACTCCAAAAGTCTCCTCAGAGATCAAAGTTGTGCTGCTGCCTGTAGCCAGTTGCACGTACACGCCCTTGATACACTGTACTATGAGTGAGACACCAACGCCTTCCACTGTGGTTACTTGGATGGACAACAAAGTGGCTTGAATTTCTGCTTTTTGCCTTAAGATAGGTCTCCTGTCTCTCTCTGTGACTTATAGGTACATTTTCAGTACAAGGACCAGACAGATGATCTTGAGAATTATTCCTACTGGAGGAAATGGGGTAATATAATATTCTTAAGTAAAAGAGAAACAAAAGAGTTCTTCCTCCCTGTGTGCTGGCAACAAAGATGGGCAAACTAAGATCAGCACTGGCTTATGATTTATATCTTCTTAATTGTCCCTTAATTGTTAAAAGTAGTCTTGTAGTTTACTCTCCTTCAGAAAAAAAATTGATGGATGCTTTGTTTTGACTTAGAATCTTGTTGCACAGTTGGGAATCCCTTGCATCACTGCAGGGATTCTCAGTGTATGGCTGGCGTGATTAGTGGAAAGGACTTGGCTATTGCAATGGATTGGACTCTGAAAAGTCTGAACAACTTTCAAATATTGTACTTGAATCAGTGAGTTTACTACAAGAAGAATACATGAATCAGAAAACCTCAGAGCTGAAGGTTGGTCCCCTTTTATGCTTGTCAATCAAATCTCTTGAGGTGAGTTGTTGAGCCCACTGAATATTTGACATCAACACAAAATTGATACATGACACTGTCGCTCACAAGAACTCTAGGACAACATAAACTCTCCACAGCAAAGCAAATCTCTAGAATAACATTTTTACCTGTTGCTTTCTAATGTACTAGCTCTAGAGACCACTGTCAAAAATGAAAATAATGTCAGATAATGTGTCTAGGAGTTACATAGTTGTAGCTTTCCTAGAAGTACCAAAGGATTGAAAATAGCTTTGTCATATGACTAATCCATCCTACACAGTCTTTACCCTTCTCACATTCCTGGCCACGAAAAACATAATTTGATGGGACATCAGTTTACGTCCTTGTTACTTTGAATCTTGTTAGATTGTAAGCTGGCAGCCTGGTTAACAGTCTATATGTGATTTTTCTTCTTTTCACAGAGAATATTTTACAGTAATTAACACATTTTACCCAGCTCAGCTCAGGTTAAATCTTTTCTCTAGGAGAATGAATATTTTATTCACTCGGAGACAATTTCAGCATGTTTCATATCAAGTTACAGATAATATCTGTCATGCACAGGTCTGATGATAGTTTTCTAAACACAGGAATGTTGTCAATACTTAGGGAACAGAGGTACTGGAAGGGTTGTGTCCTTATTTTAAAACAGTGCATTATGGAACACCCTACTGCTAACACAAACAAGAGTTTTGGTTAGGGTAGGATCTGAAGGGTGGTTTTGATTCAGATTCAGCTGTATTAGAAAAAGTATAAGAATCCATGGTAAATTACTACTTTGGGAACTCAAAGTGCATAACCATCATAACCTTCTGCATGTTGGCACTTGCAGAAGACAGATGTTTTGAGAAGCAAGTGACTATATGTCCTGGTGCTGTGCTTTCTTTACATATAACATGTAATAAAACAAGCTTTCCTTTCTCCAGTGTCCAAGACTGACTCCCCATTTATGAAAGAACAAATCCTGCAAAACAAACAATAGAATGTCAAAAAAGAGCTAGAACACCTTAAAATTCTTTAAATTTCTATTATCAAGCAGTCATTGTTAGAAATAAAAATCATCTATCACAAAAATATCTTTTATAAGCTCACTCAGTTGAAATGGGGTTACAGTTCATATTCAAGATGTTGATAGAACAGTCTAAATTTATCTACAGTGCCACTTCAAAAAGTAACTTGAAAGTGTTGGAATCAAGTGTTACCATGGCTCATTGCTTCTGGGGAGACCATGGCGTGATGCAATGAAGCAAATGCAAAAACTCCCACTGACATTTTTAAGGTTTGGATAATTCACTAAGAACAGAAGCCCAACCTAAATTCCTGTCTTGAAGTAAGCCTTATTTTACATGAAGTTAAAAAGTTTTGGGGTTTTTTTTGATTAGGCAGTTCTGTGTCAATTCTATCTAATTAAGAGGAATTACTCTTCCTTAAATTAATAGCTTTTTGTTTACATGTCTGTGAACTTAAAGAGGATTAATTATCAATCTGGGCACTTATTCAGAAACAGAGGTCAGGTGTCATCTCAAACTGCTCATTACATTTTCTCTTTTTATTGTAATTTAATAAGTAACAGGCTAAATTTGAAAAATCTTAGACTACATTCCCAACTTAAACACTGAATACTTATCTACATTATCATCCAACTAAATTTCTGAAAACTGGCTTGATTGTGAAATAGCTGCTGCTTTATACCTTGTGACAGGATAAGAAGAAAACTACTTTCCTCATTATTTTTGAGGCGCAAAACAAAAGACAGACAGAGCTGCACAAACATCAAATACAGTTATAATAATTGGTGATGTTGGACTCTTTCTTTTTTTTGTTTGCTTCCCAAATTTCTGTTAAGGGATCAGTTTGGAAAAAAAATGTAAGTAGTTAGTTATTTCTTTAAAAAGATCGCTGCAGTAAAAATACCTGCTGTATTAAGTTCTTTGACTGGAGGTATTGTATCATTACATGCCTGTAATGTGGAGATCAAAGCTCAATGTCAGATTGTCACCCATAAGATAGTAGAGAAATTTTCTCAAGATAACTTTGCATTTTTTTCAGGTTATGTCTGGCAGTGATTGGTGAATTCAGGATCACAACATATGAATGCTGGATGTACACATATTATCCTTGGCTCTGCAGGTACACAGCAAGTCCAACACCTGAAAGCTATTCGGCTCTTTTAGACTGACTTTATGCTACATGCACTGTGAAATCAGACATACCAGAGCTGTTCTGCCCAAGCCTTTGCAGTCCCCAGTAGGCTTGTAAAGCTGCACTGTGCAAATATAGAATTCTCCTGTTTTGCAAATATGACACAGATATGTGGTTACCTAGGAATTCTTCAAAAAATTCTCCAGAAAATCCAGTCATTGAACTTAAAAACTTTTTGACTATTTTTACTGTCCTGTAATCATTGGACTGCCAAGGATATGAGTTTCCTGAGGAACGATGTGTGCACATTTAAAATTGTGATTAAATTTTTCTGTATGGAGAATAATTTTTTCATCCAACTTGCTAAAATACACAGTAAATTTAACCTTTTAATTTTTATACTTGTTGTTTTCTGCCATGAAATTATACTCTTACAACACTGTTAATTTAGTACACTGTTCTTTTCCAGTGTCTCTTCTATTTGAAGTAAAAATTGTCGTTTAGGACATACACTGTGGCATTTTTCGAATATGAATATTAACATGAGGTATTCAAACTTATTTTCGGTTAAGAGATAAATGTGTTTTAAATTTAGTTTCTTGGGCTGTTTCACTAAGCCGTTGTTCCATTTACCTCCCTTCATAGGAACAACTACTTCCTTAAAACAAGCCCTTTCTGTTAAATGTCTATGGCAGTCTGCTTGGCAGCTGTAGACACAATTTGGGTCACTGTGTTGGAATTTGAGTATATATGTGTATATTCTGTGCCACCTCTGACACTATTATGTCATGAATTGAATGCACAAGTGAATAGATGATGATGGTGATTTATTCTGATAAAAGAGACAGAATGACCTGAAGGTAATTCTTTACACTAAGGACACAATATATAATTAAGAACATTTATGAGCTTAAGACCTTTTCCTACACTGCTTTCTGTATTTTCTCAAAACTCTACCCCTAATGACCTCTCTCTTAATTGAAAAAATGGAAAGTCCCTGTAGATGTTGGTTAAACTAACTCACCAGTGCAGAAGACATACAGACAGCATATAACAGAGAGAGAATGGAATTACTGCGAGATAGTCTCAGCTGGCATAAAGCAGTGTTGCTGTGGTGATTTACACCATCAGAGAAGATGGACCAATATTACTTTTATATTCCCTAAGGAACACCAAAATATAAGTACAACTCAAAAGTTCACATTCTTGTTTAGAAGTTTATAAAACTTAAATACAGCATGCCGTAGGTAATGAGGGCCATAAACAACTGGTGAAGAAAGATTTTTAAGGAGGTAGAGCTAAGAGCACGTTGTCTCAATTCATGTGTAGCCATTGACATTACCTGATCTAATGAAGCAACGAGGTTGAACTAGATGATCTTTAAAAGGTTCCTTTCAATACAAACAACTCTATGATTCTCTAGGTTGAGAAGATTGTAAGACCCATACCTGAGTTTTTTGAAGTTTCAGAATAGATGTAGTTGTACAAATATAATTTCTGTTCCCACTAATCATAGTATTTAATTTAGTTTCTTGCCCACACCATGTTTGAGCTGCTTTTAATAACTCAGTAACCAGATCTCTGATGTTTGAGGTTTTGATTCCATCAAATTTAGATTTCCCTAGTACTATCCTAGGAATAATAATTTAAAAAAAATCAGAGTAAAAAGAAAGTGTAACTCTTGTTTTCTTGAAAGTAAATAGTTAGAAGGTAACTTAAACACAACATCAAGGGTTTAATTTCTTCTCTAACACCAAGAGATTAAAAACTTGTGAACAATTTTTAATTCATCAGGCTGGAAGGATTTTTAAGTTTAAGAAAGATATAAATAAAATGTAGATTTCCTTCTTTTGCCTTTTAGAATTTATCACTAAACTTAGGTGAACTGCTCTGAGGTGAAAGGACTGAATGGAGTTCATTTAGGGCCATATTTGATGAAAGACAGAAGATTGTGATCAAGAGCATATGGGATTGGAGTTGGAGGAGAGGTTGACATTTTTATGGAATAATGATGATTAGCAAAACTGGGCTTTTCAAAATTGTCTATGAACTGTTCTAAGCTAAGACTTCTTGGTGCTCACAGATTTATAATCTATGGACAGAAAAAAAGCAGAAACTTTCATTGCTAAGGTATCTTATTTCAAAAAATCTTTGCCATACAGTTGTAAAATGTGCACATCCTGTGAACAGAAGTGAAACAGGTTTCTTAGTCATTTTTATTCTTTATGCTGTTCCTTGAAGAACCTGAAGGCTCAAGAGGTTGTATATTGGAAGAACTAGTAACTGCAATAGCAAAAGAATATCTATAATTTAGACTCTTCTGCATTTGTTCTTGTTTGTTACCAAAACCTTAATGTCTGTAGTAGGAAATACATGTACCCCTAGGCCACATGTTCTTGGAATCCAGTTCTTTGAGTCTGGACCATTCCAGTGTGTGAACCAAAGACATGTGAAGAGAACTGTGAGATTTGCTTTGAAAGTGCACTCCTGAGAACATTTATATAGACACTCTGCCTCTTGAAATCTACCAGTGCAGGCAGATATTGCACCTACTGAAAGAGAGAAATATGAGAGATAACTGAGAGGAAAGGTGGCAATAAAACTGTGATGACTAGCATAAAAGGAAAACAAATCACAGCAATATAATTTGGAATCTAACGGGATCATGATAAAGAGATTTTACATCAGAAAAAAATTTGATCTATTTATTTTTTTAAATAAATTTATAAGTGCAAATACACACACACATGCATATATAGGTGTTTAACCCCTTCATTGTCCGACAAATACTTTGGCTCAGATTTGTTCACTGTATAGCCTAGGAAGAACTTGTTCTTTGGGTGCATGCTTCATGTAATTTCTTTTTTCCTACTCTTTTCTACAGGGTGTCTGACACACAATCACTTTACTGTGTTCCCATTAGATTCCAACCTACATTACTGTCATTTCTTTCAGATCCAGCTGTTTCTTTTGATTCAAAGTCATTCAGCATCTGGATCTGAAATATTCTGCAATCCATATCTGCTTAATATATTCTTAAATATTCTGACTTTAAACCAGAAAAATCCATACTGGGAGAACTGCAGAAGAGGTGATGGGGTGGGTGTTTTTGGGGGGCAGAGGTGGGGGGTGGTGTTGGTTAGTGACTTTTTAGACAGTAGTTTGCAACACATTTCAAGAATAAGGTTTTGAGTGTTTATCGCTGTTCTACTCAGTTCTCAGGAGAATGTGTTGGCACTGGTTTCAACAAGCAGTGTCAGCATTTCTGAGCTGATGACAAAATTCCATATAAGCCTCTCTTTTCCCTCTGCTTTGTTCTTATTCCACTTCCAAAGGATAATCTTACAGGAGAATCTTAGAGACCGAATCATTGCTCAGCATGTAAAACATAAAGCAGAACAATGAAGATAATGAATGTATTTGGACAGGATATTCCAGTTCAAAAGGTCTCAATTCTTTATGCTGGCTTCCCACACATTGTCATACAGTATTATGTAGCTTTTTTTTTTTGGGTGATTTGGTTCATCTTCTTTGGTATTACTGCAGTGCTATCATGTCAGTTGCAATACTTATTTAATATTACTACTTACCAGTTTTGATATTTTTTTATCACTCTATGAACCAAAATATTTTACAGTAACTTGCATAGGAGTTCTGACATTCTGTCTCCAGTTTGAAATGCTGAACATTTCTAAGAGGGATATTTAATGTTACCATCTAAATGAGAGTTCAACCATGTAACATCACCATTTTGGTCATTTTTTTTGAACATTACATCCTTATTTACAAGGAAATATCTGAGCCTTTCCAAAACATCTCTTTCACTATTCTAGCATGCTAATTTTTTCACCAACACTCTGAAACACTGATATTGACTTCTGGCAGGAAAAGGGAGATGAAACACACTGAGGAAATTCTATATTTATGCCAGTGATATTAAAGAACCAAAGTGTGCTTTCATTTTGTATGACGACTTTTCTTTGGCAAAACATTAAAAGTTATGGGGGAATCACTGAAAAAGATGGTCTTTGGCAGCCTGAAGTCTGGTGTAATGTTTACTATGTCTGAGTCAGATGCTTGAGAGCAGTTGTTTTACAATGATTTAGCTGTATCCCTTGTACTTGATGTTTTTTTCCCTCCATTGCCCTAACTAGGCAAGAAAGTGTTATTGTACACATTTTAAAAGCAAGAGGCAAAGGGACAGGATGTGTATGGGCTACAAAGGATTTAGGTACTCAAGGTGTGACATATCAGTGTACAGTCTCTTTATAGCCATCTGTGAATATAACCCATTGGCTGGGTTGTCTGTACATTGAACAGATAGACAAAATGTTGGAAAATTTAGAAGTCTGGGTGCTAAAAGGCAACAAATTAAAACCAGCAAATAGGAAATAGGAGACCAGGCTTTGGATAAATATATCCTCCATTCCTGTTTGTCCTAAATCCTTTCCTTCTAAGACATTTCAAGTATGTCTTGGAACACAGAGACAGAAGAAATAGCAGAAGTACCTTTTTCTAGAGTGTTTCTACAGCAGTCTAGGACATTCTTTTTCCTGTATTTGTGTTTGTCAGTTATTCTCATAGCCAGGAAATTCACATTCCTAAGTCTCCCAACATCAAATGCGTTTTTGACAAAATTGTAGGGGGCCTTATTATTTGCATATAAATGCCTAAAATAGTAGCAGTCATTCCCAAATTCTCTTGTCCTAACAGATACATTTGCATTAATTATAAATGAACTTTGATTTCTAACTTAGTTTCCTGTGACCTAGTTGTTCTACCTACAGAACCATCCTTTCTTTACACTGTTAATAAAAAGAAGAAAAAGTATATGCTAAATACTAAAGAATAAAACTCCTTACAACCCAGTTTATTGCAAAGATTTTATAATATATGTTCCTTTATAAATACTTCTTTTCTTTCCTGGTTACTACCTTTTTTATCCTTGTACTGAATCTTGACAGTCTAGGTTTTGTGCTTTAGACTGATCACAACTGCACTAAACAATACAATCAATCCACCTTATCATTTCTGGAAGCTAAAGAGACAGCAAATATGGACAACTGAGCAGAGTCATAGAAAAGCAGAATGAAATCAGCTTCAGTACAAAGGTTGTAATAAGACACTGATGCCTTCCCTATCTGTCATTGCAGTCCATCCTTGTCATTTGCTTATCAGACAACAGTTAACGCCTTTCATCCTCCCATATGAGTACAGTTTTAAGTCAACTTGCCACTACCAATTTTTTATTTCTCTGATATTCTGTAACTACGTTCCTCAGTCTTACTATTAAAAGTAATGTTGTGCAGGGGGGTCAACACTGGTGCACATTGTATGTCAGCAGACTGGAGTTCAAAAATGACTCTGCCACTCAGTCAGAACTTGAGTGTGGCATTGCCATTTGTTTTCTTTACCTTAATTTGCTTATCTAATGGGTGCAAATTTGCTACATAAGTGAAAAGTAGCATTATTTATTATCTGTGATATTCGACAAGAGAAGTGTGCAAAGCATTTACATACCTTGAGTTAAAAATTACTATATATATATATATACATATATATATATTGACAGTTGTACTGGCTTTCTACCTAGTACCACTTTAAGGACTCCAAAGTTCAAGAGCACACACTGAGATCTTTCTGTAGGCATACAGGATAAGTGAAAGAAAAACAGTTAATTATAAATAGTAAACAGTTTTTTAAATTGACACTTTGTATCACTCCTGTTGTTCTGATACTTATGATGTATCAATGATGTTAAGTGAACATAAACTTCCATAAGATTGATATGTATAAGCCACAAAGCTTCCGCCTTTGGTACCTCAAACTGGACATTAAATTTTTATCAAATCTTAAAAAGACAGATAGACTAGGAACTTAGTTTCTAAGACAAAGAAAATTAAAATTTTAAGAAAATACATACACATACAGAAACAGTAAATTTAAAATATTATGGATTACAGTATCTATGGAAAATTAATTGCAAATCTTCATTTACAACCTATGCTAACAGATTGCATAAACATATTTTGTGACATGTTTATGCATTTATAGACTTCTTACTTTGAATGCCAATTTTGAACAAAATATTTATGGAATGGTTTATAATAAACTTTTGGGAAGCAACTTGTTCTGAGACAATGCGCAGGCAGAAAAGAAGGTGGGAAAGGGGTTAATAGCTTACTACTTCTATTGTTTTTTCCAAACCTAGTCACTGTAACTGCCCTAATGGCATTTAAAAACACAGAGGGTACCTTCTTATGGCCTGTGAATACCACTTTATGTTTCACTTTCTTCCAATCAGCCTTGAAGAAATTTTCAGGAATGCCTCTCTCCAAAAAAACCCCAAAATTTCTGTTTTTCTAAGGATGATTTACCATCTGTTCTTAGATAGAGCTTAAGAAGAGCTATATTATTTCTATATATTTAACAGCCTGACCTTTTCAGATTAGTCAGAGGTACTGGCATAAATTCTTGAAAGCATGGTGAAGAAAAGATATCAGAAATCCAGAGGCAACATTGCATATACGTGCTTTCCAGTACCATGCACAATCAGATATGTGAGGAATGTATAGAAAAAAATGGAAATGCTTCCTATTTATCTTAAAGGAACACAGCCAGTCTGGCTTTTGCTTTTTGAAAAGAAAGATGTTAAGATCTTAAAAGAAAAGAATGTGAGAAAAACTTCATCAAAGGGAGACAAAACTTGCTTGTTTGCAATACTCAAAAATGTAAAGAAAGTAAAAAGAATACCGCTTAACCCTGCCAAGAAAGAACAAAATGATTCTGCATGTAGTTTTAAAACAGATGTAAAAATTGACATCTTTAAAAAAGGAGGAAAATCCTAGCAATAACATACTCTCTTTGCTATCCATTCAACCGTAAAGAAGGAATGTTAATTACTTTTTTTTTCCTTTCAACAGCAGGAAAACCCTAATTTCACCTACACTGAAAATATGCCCAGACCACAAGTATTTGAAAGCAAGGGAACACCTGCAAGTCAAGCAAGAATGAAATGGAGACTGCCAAATGCTGTAATTTTCTTTACTTGGTTCTTTGCTGTGAAATGCATCAGGGGTATTATCAGATCATTCACTGACATGAAAAAGAGGTACTCACAGATTTCCCTGTCACATAGTTCCTGATCCAAAATCTACTGTGGCCAAGAGAAAGACTATAACTTACTTCAGTGGCAAACTATTTGAGGTCTAAAATGTCGTTAAACTTAGTACAGTAACATGAATATAATTAATAAAAAAAATTAAAACTTTTATTTTTATATAAATAAATATAAATTGGTGTTTACAGTTAATTATAAATAGTAAACAGTTTTTTTAACTGACAGTTCGCATCACTCCCGTTGGTCTGATACTTATGATGTATCAACGATGTTAAGTGAACAGGTTTTTTGATGCATTTGCACCTACCTATTCTATTTCATGGAAAGTTTTAAGCACCACTTTTTTCTAGTTCAGTACCTTTAGACCTATTATCAAAATTACGACTGTCAGGAAATTAATTTTTTTTTAATATAAAACACCAACTGTTTTTCACTTTAAATTTCTGCTTTTTTTTCTTTTTTTTATTTGCATCCATTTAGAAATTATTACATTCAGTGTGACAATACAAATTTCACATATTTTCTGGTTGAAAATTTAAGTGAAAACTGTGGGTTTTAATGACTTCCGTTGATTTGGATAAAACAACAGACTTTGATCAATCTGCCTCTGTTTACCATTGCTGAAAATACTCTGTCCAGGTTTAATTTCGTTGACTTGCTAAGGATATATTTATAGCAATATAAGTGCAATATTTCTATGTCTCTCTAAAGCTGAATAAATTAAACACAGGGAAAGTTGTTTTTCTGCTGTTGCTATGTATAGTCAAAATTTATGCTACGTGTGGCTCAATTTTCAACCTGCCTAACACTACATATGGGACACAAGCACATGATTTACTCATGCTGGGAGATTCCATCAGAACAGTCATGAGTGCCCATTAACTTTCCAGTAAATTCCATAAATTAGACACTTAAACATGTTATGGACCTTCATCTCTTTCTCACTTTGTGCTTGTAAATTTGGAGGAACCTTATCTTAAATTTCTTATGCAGTGACATATCACAGCAATTTTTTTTTGTCTTTATAAATATTGCTGGAACTTGGGAAAATTAATTTTACAAATTGGGCTAGAAAGACAAAACAAATTTGATATCCAGAAAGTTACCTTAGTCTGAAAAACCTGGTCTTACTAGGTGTCTGATACAGTTACTGTAGGGAAAAATCTCTTGTGCTTTGAGGAATATTCAGAATATCTGAGTTCATATTGTAAAACATCTTGTGAAATACTGTCTCTGTTTCTGTTGAAAAAGAAAGGTGTTAGCATCCCACAGCTACAGCTGACTTTCCTAAATACTCTTTCAGGTGGTTTGCTAGGATGTTATATTGGCAATCTCAAGCTAAGGCCCAAATTGCCTTCAACAAAGTCATATTTCCTCTCCAGAAGTCAATTTTAGAAACCATTCTGAAAATCAGAACTCATACATTCTACATATTTTATTTATGTTCAGAAAGAAAATATCTTTTTAAACTTTGCTCAGTTTTCATCTGTATCTGAGTAGCTACATGACCAAATGGGAATATCACAAATCAAAGTCACAAATCAAGTAGCTGAATGACCTTACATTAGAAAATCACCAAGCATTCTCTAAGACTATTATCCCACCCCCCATCCCCCTGAGGCACGGAAACTTGGGAGTCTTGAAAAAACTTTGGCATTTGTCACCAAATAGACACACCTAAACTGGATTATGTAGACATTCACCAAAACTGCAACATAAGCACATCTTGGGGTGAAACCTGATCACTGTACCCCTTTTTTCTACCAGTACACCTGATTCCCACATCAAACGTTTTATGCAAATTTTCTGACTTGGATTTTCTTCTAATAGTAATGAATAGAACTCAGTAATAACAAAGTCCAGGTTGCTGTGGTATTTATTCCCAATAAGAAAGGCACAGTTTGCTGCTAGTAAGGCCCAATTTGACAGGACTGAGAAGAAATGATGGATTTGGAAGCATATCACAGACCCTTTTTGGCCCTAACAATTATTTATTTTTCTTTATTAAATTCTTCAGCCTAGAAAGCATTCAAAAGGCACAAATAACAACACACACACACATACAGAAATGTGCTCATGCACACATACACACGCACAAAAACAGACTGGGGTTCCATCAAAGAGAAAAGGTACAAATAAACTAAACAGGAACAATTTGAAATGTTTTAATATGAAAATTCCAGAAGAGAGTAAACTTGGTAGACTCCTGGTGAGATAGAGAAATAAGATTGAGTTGAAAGTTTACAGTACTAAACATCATTAGGAAAAAGCTTTACAATTTTAGTAATGCATTTCAAGAGGAATATGCTTAGGTAAACACATGACAGATAATGAAGGTGACAGCCTTTGCCAGGTATCTGTGATTTACCTTTGTCAGAAGTGTGATTAATCCCAGTCCTTCCACTACCACATCTACACTGATACAGTTTGCAGAAAACAGGAAATCTGGAAGAACTGACTGCAGGAATTTATGAGGTATTTTATTTCTCAGAGTAATTAGTGTTCTTGGAAAAACTAATCTTTAGTGAATCCCATGCGGAGTGGTATTTTTTAAACTGAAATAGTGCCTTCATTGATATTCTAGTAGCACAGAAAATTTATCTATTTACTTATTTACTCTGGTCAAAATTACTTTTTTGTTGTTAATTTTCATGGCCTACTGAAGGCTTCTCTAATGGAGGAAAAGATATGTGTGTCAGGGGATCTTTCTGCAGTGAACGTACCATCATTTTTTTGCCCATTAGGACTGACTGATAATGGGTGATTATTTCCTCACTGCAACGTAGCATTTCTTCCCCTTTTTTTGTTTTTCTGAGTGTCTGCTGACATAAGAAAAGACCAATGTGAAAAATAGGCACTTTTATGTATTCCTGTGGCTTTCAGTCGTGATCATATTCCTCATGTGCAGCTCCAGAGATGCAGATGGGTGCCGTGCAGACTGCAGCAAAGGGCAAAGGGCACAGGCCATTCCGCTCATTTCAGCAAGTCCCTGCTCATCAGCAGTTACACCCTCCCAAAGTGTTTTCAGATCATTGTCAACTGCATTTCAGGCATTTTCTCAAGGGGAGTTTTTAATCTATATTACTATAACTCTTTTATAATGCTTGAGGGTAATGCCTAGAAATAATATTCCTAACTGTTAAGGATTGACTTCATTTTTGTAATAAATAGACTTAACACTGGCATTACAAAGAGTGTTAAAACAGTATGAGGATTACACTGACAAATATAATCTCTTTGCTGAATAATTTGGTGAACGCTGTGCTGATAAAAGAGCACCTTAGATCCCAACATCCACATTTTATATCCTATACTGCTTTCCTAGGTCACGTTGCATGGTTTCCTAATGCTCCTGCTGTGAGAGTTTTGACACTGAGAAGCCATGTGTGGGAAGTGTGCTTGTCAGAGAGACACACTTTGAGATGCTCTTTATTTGAAACCAACCTGCCTTGTCGTATGTTTGGTATAGACCCATGCTGTTTTGAACAGACAAGCAAGGAATCTTTGTTATCTGTCTACTGTTATGCTTCAAGACTGTGCTTCTTTAGATGAAACTGCAGTTGTGCTAAGATTACATCTGTGCTGAATTCAGTTCTGTCCTCTAAGAAGAGTTTACAGAATGAACAAGGGTGATAAAATTCATAGACCTGGGGAGTTATTTCTCAGATTATCAGCTTTCTTAAAATCGGAATGATATGAAAATCACACAAATCTCTATTGTGATAACCCAATCCATCTTATACCACTGCCTGAAGTACATATGTGTCTAGATAATTATATGATACACAGAACACTGGAAGTTTTTGTTAGCTGAACTGGAATTTGATGAAAAAGTGCAGAACTGGAGATTACTGAAAAGAAATCACTAATTTGCCAAGAAATATGATTTATTCTAGCAATTAGTGGTGTTTTCAGAAATGTCATCAAATTCCATGTTTTGTCTGATCAGAACAGGTGATGGTAAGAGCATAAAAACTGTTCAGAAGGTGTTACCTACTGTGCTTCAACAACTCATTGCTTTCTACAGGAGGGTTTTCTGGTTGGGACATAGGTATTGTGATGTAACCCTGAGTGGGTTCATGAGTCCAGAAGTAAAGTATATTAATTGCATGTAGAAAAAGCCTAAAACCTTGTCCTATTATTATGCCTTTTTCAAATACGTTAACAGTGCTGGCACCAGAGATTTTTCACAGTGTTTGTGTCTAGTATTTGAGGTATATTAAGCATACACACACACACACACATATATATATGTATTTGAATCCAATCACAGTTTTGCAGACTAAAGCAGCAGTAGCAAGCCGTGGGGACTAGGTGAAACGCATAAAGTTTGAAGCAGAATTTTCTTCTCTCTTTCCTAGGCAGGTGTGAGTCATGACAAAAACTGGAATAAAATACTCTCTCATGAGAATCAAATGTCGTGCTTTTTATTCTCAGGTGGTATAAATAGCATAAATCAATATAGTAGTGCCAATTTACATAAATTTCTACACAGAATTTGGCTAAAGGACAACTCATAAGGATATGATAACATTCAGCAAGTATTTGAAGGCCATAAACACTAAGCAGGGGGACAAATGATTTAGGGTGGCATAAGGAGATGTAATTAGGAGCAATGGGAAAAAATTAAGGGAGGAAAAAATTAGGCTGAATATCAGAAACAATTTTCTGACAGTGAGATGTATTAAGACTCTGGAAAATAAGTCTCCCAATGGACATTCCATTGCTCAAGATGTTTAGACTGGACAAAGTACTAATGCATATCCAACAGGGACAAATTTTGCAATGTATGGTGCATAGACAAGAAACCAGAGATGTTTAATGGGGTAAAAAGAATTCTGCACTAAGAAAAACAAACAAATAAATCTTTTCTTCTATCACTTTCAACAAACGCAGTAATATTTCTGTGTCTTTTACATATGTGCATTTATACATGGAAATGTATATAGAGAAACCTTACTTTTCTTTTTTTCGGTCTGAAAATTAAAAAGTTTTAAAAGTATAACTTCAGTTTAATGGCAAATTTAACAATGGCAAATTTTTTGTCCTCTGTTATCTATCAAATTCAGAAGTGCTACATTTTCTACTATTTAATTTTTCTTTTAACACAGGAAAAAATCCCATCTATTTAATTTTTTTATTATACAAAAGTTTCATTCTTTCGTGTGTTGTAGAACTGGATATCTTTCTGGAACTGTATAAGTATTTTTGTTGAAGTTGATTGTGGTATAATTTTTATTATGAAAATAATTACAAAAATGTTCTCAAATCATTAAAATACCTAATTTTAATAATTTTACAACAAATGGCTAAGATAAGTTATTGGGTTTTTTGCATCTAGTTGGCCTTTAATCACTGGTAGAAATGTTTCCAAATGAATGTTTGCAAGACTGATTACAGGAAACACATTTCAAAACTCTATATCTTTACATTTTTTAGACAAATCAGAGATAAATATTGGGATATATCTCATTTTACCTTGGATGATGTCATCTAAGTAAATAAAATGTGCTCTCAAAGTTATTAGGTTACACGTGATTCCATGAAATGCAAATGTGGAGTACACTCTGGAATCCAAAATTACCTGAGTCGGAAAGGTATAAAACTATAAAATAATAATGATGAAGATGATGATGATAATAAAAATATATATTTTGGAAGTACTTTGGTAACAAATAGTTCTTTTTTACTGAGGAGCATGTATGACCCCTGCACTTCAGAAGTTGTGAGTTACTTGTTTTTTATTATCTACTTGTTTCCTCAGTTTCCTCACCTATTTCCTTGGCAAATTCCATTACACATATTCAGATGCTTAATATAGCTGAAAGTTATAAATTTTCTTATCCTCTTTTTTCAGCATTCCTCTAAACCTAAAGTAGACCCATATAACTGACATGACAGTTCAAAGGGAAGTATAGAGAACACAGAGACTTTTTAGCCACCTGTTCTGTCTACTACTGCTTTAGTTTTGCTGCAAAGAAAAATGTCCAGGGAAAATTGCATTGCATCATGGCAGATGACCTCTCTCTATTTTGGAAATCACCTTCATCACTGTCAAGCAAAAAAATCACTTCACCAGGAGTTGTGTGAGAAATACAATCTTGAGCACCTTTCTCAAAAAAAAAAAAAAAAACCAAAAAAATCTCTTGCAGTTTTGAATTACAAGAGGATATGTAGCTTCGAGTGCTAAAACTGCAGTATACTCAAAAGCATGGTTTACAGTATAAAAAGATCAGTTCATACTGTCACAGTCCCAATTTCACCAAAATCCACCATCGCTAAAGTTGAAAGTACCTGCATAACTCTAGATAATGTGCAGTTGAGAATTTGCATAGCTATAAGTCTAAATCCTTGAGATTCAGAAGCAACAACCAGCTAACTTCTAAAGGAAATGAAATTGATGTTTAACACTTTTAAACTGAATTTTGATAACACTGTGGAGAGTTTACATATTTGTGGTTTTTGCCTGAGTGACTTTAAGTGTTCAAGTTGTCATTACTACGCAGTAGTAGTAACAAAAAACATTGTGCCTCAAGTATTGTAACATAAAGAATCTGATTTTATACCACGGGAATGATAGACACTCTTGGTTATATTAACACTAATTCCCAAGTGATGACAACTTTAAGTTTATGTCTTGCAATCTTTATTTAGGTAAGTCAAAGTATGCTGAGAAAAGAGAGAATCACACCAATACATTTATTTTACTATTTTAACATCACTTAGGGTTGAAAGCTCTGTGATTTTTTTACAGTATAATTGCTTTCCTAGGTAGAAACACTATTTATTTACCTTCAGAGGACACTCAATATAGAGTGGATGAAATATGCTAGATTTAATTGGAAGCCAGATAGAGAAACATGCATTTTACTAGTGCGCCATATCATAAGTCATCGTGTCTTACAGGTGTTAAAGTTTTCTCTAGATTTTATTCTATCAGAAAAAAAAATTATTGCTTTACTCTCTTTAGAGCTTACTATATGTCAACAAAAGAACAAAAAATTTAAATATATTTCTTGGATAGAAGTGTGAAACAGAACCATTTATACTGTCTGTGCAGCCAATTGTGATATGGCTAAAACTAGTTTTGACAGACCACGTGACCTGTCTTCAACTCCCTGTGCTGGGAATTTTATGTTAAAAAAACCATAGTCCTTCGAAGAGATCAGGTTGTTTACACAGACACTTTTCAAAATTTGACTTCTGAGTACCACGTTTGTTTCTCTTCCTTTGCTGGAATTACCTCAGAAAATTAAGATAATTTAAAAAATAAATCTATTTTAAAACAATAAAGGATACTTTTAAATAGAATAATATTTTTTGCTTATTCTCATGCTAAATTGTAACTTTTTATTTAAAAAAAAATTGCTTGTAATTTACTAATTAAAACACTTCAAAGCAGATTGAAATCGTATAAGAGCTATCTTTGGATTTGATTGCTGTAAGTATATAACTTAAACATTTGACAGTCTCATGAGAAAGGCTTCAATGACAGCTAGTAAACAATACAGAGTCACTGTATTCAGAACCCACACAGGGGATAACCCCATAATATGATATCATCATGGTTGATGCAATGCAACCTGATTAAGCAAAAACAACTTTGTGATTATCTTTGTTCCAGAGGAGATTCATATCCATTCTTTAATTTAATTTCTAATTTTTTTCAGACCTCTCAGAATTCAGGAGCTCCATTTACACAAGTGGTGATGTAACACAAGAACACTTTGTGGTGACAGCACATAATGCCTTTAAAGTTGGTAAGATTCCTTTAAGCTTGATAGTTGTAGGCCGATGACAACTTTCTGTTGTCCTAAGAGGGATCTCATAGCCATATGTGTTATTATTAAACTAAGGACGGGTGTGTTCTGTTGACTTCCATTTCTATAACTGGATCTCCTGAATCTCCTGGTCATACTCCAAAACGTGTTCACCCTAGAGATAAAGTGGACAAAATTTCTTCACCCTGAAAAAATGTGTTCTTAACTTAAATGTGCTTGCCTCAGATCATTTAAAGTTAATATACCAGTAAAGACAGCAATTTTAATTGCTCCAGCTGAGCTATGGGCTCTCTTTGAACCAAAACTGGTGGAACAAGTAAGCTGCTTTGCAGACATCCATCATGTTGCATAGTGTCATTCGTTGTACAGAGTCATTGCAGGTGTTGGAACGTTTCAAGGGCTTAACCCAACCGAAGATTGAGATAACTTGTCTGACTGCTGCATTACACTGATTTTATTTACTTGGGTTAGTGAAGCTGGGTTAGAAAAACACTTTTTTTCCTACAGACATGACCTTTCTCTATTTTCCTAAGTGAAGTATTTTCAAAGGTTTCTGGAGTTCAGAAAAGAGTTTGAATGTGCAAACAACAAAATCTTTTAAAGAACACAGTGAAAAATAAATCCCTGCAGCTGCTGCAGCACAGGATGTTCTGAATCTAGTGAGTCTGAATAAGTTAGCTCTTGAAAAGCTGCAGTCTATCATGCAGCTTTTCAGGCCCACTTGGTGACCGACATTTTGGCAGGACTTGAGCTGTGGTTCAGTGACAGCAAAGTGTTTGCCTCCATAACCAACTGACAATGGTAATCTTTGGATTTTTCTCTTTTCCTTTTTGTGTTTAATTTTTAAAATTCTCAGAAGAATCTTCTAGAGGATAAAAAAAATCTTATAAATGTCATAAGTCACTGGACTTCTTAGAAAACTTATAATAAACATGATATGATATCAAATTAGTACTTAAAACATATCACTTACATGCTGCAATGGTTCGAGGGTTTGGGATGTCTTTATGTTGACACTATCTATAGAAAAGGTGTTGCATAAATGTACTGTGAATTTTATGATTTCAAACAACACAGCGCACCATAACTAAAGAATTCATACATACTTTGAAGTGAATAAAACCATATTAATACTTAATCTCTTCTCTCATTTCTGCAACAGTTGTATCAGGATTCTGTGCATTCTTGAACCATCATAGAATTTTCTACAGAACTTATCCCTTCAGGAGAAACTTCTATCCAGGGGTTTTTTTATGTTTTTTCTCTTTCCCTTTCCGTTTCCCTTTCCCTTTCCGTTTCCGTTTCCCTTTCCCTTTCCTTTTCCTTTTCCCATCTCCCTTTGACACTTAATTCAAAAAACCCAAGCCCAGTGTGGAGTGTCATCCTTCTGAACTTCCAGACAGAGACTGTAAGAATAGTTTTAGGAGGCATGTCTAAGATCATGTCACTCGAAATGCCACAAAATCTTTAATACCGTACTCACAGAGTATGGCATCTTCCCAATGTATTATAGAATTCAAGACTTTAAAGAGGGAAACAACCATTTTGCAGCAATAAGACATCTGACACTATAAGTTTTCTTTGTCTGCTGGGAAATTCCTGTAGATGTCTTTTCTTTTACATAATTACATGCTGCTGACAAGGTGATGGCAGTTACAAATGCTGTAGTAACTTTCTGCATTATCCCTGGGGAAGACAAGAAATTTCTGTTTGAAGAGCACACACTCCTGAAACAGTCAAATGTCTCCCCCTGAGATTTGAAATGGTTGTATCTGCCACAACATGGCAGGTTGCTTCCCCTAGGGGCACACACAGCCTGGAGGCTGCTATTGTCATCTCAGTGGAATCTGCTAACAAAGGAATCAGGGGAGCAGTCTGGCTTGTGCCTGATTGAATTCGCTTACAGCACTAAGCTTAGACTTGGTTAACATGTCCAGTTTGGATGCCATGCATCTCCAAATTACAGTGGGTATTGAACTATGTTTTCCTGAAACAGCTTCTCCTTTTTTCCCTTTCAACATAACATCTTTACTGCAGAGACCTAGTTTTTTAACTTTCTTCTCTTAGTTATTCCCTTATTTATCTTTCTTCTGGAGGTATCTGGGACTTACAGTATGAATTATTAACCTTAATGCTTTCTTCCTCTGGAGCTCTTGATAGGTTTTGTACCTTTTAAAAACCAACACAGAGTGAGAACCTGTCATATTTATTTTCCCAAGGTTTCTCTTTCAAAGATAGCAGGAGATTCTTACTTTAACATCTTTCTCTCTCTTTTCTGCTGAACTGGAGTAAATTTAGTGGCAGCAGTGAGGAAGGCAAGTTAATGAAGTAAATTGTTTATTTCTGGGTTACTAGAAGAGTTAATTTATTACTTATTAATATTAATTCAGTGTGGATTTGAAACAACTCCATATGCCATAGCTAATGAATTATTATTTTAAAAAGTATTAAATTCTTTCATCTTACATAATTTAGAGAATGAATAATTCTTAACTGCTTATTGTTATTACAGCACAGGTTCATTGCACCTAATTTACCACTTTTGTAACACATAAAAATTATGACAATGCCTGCCTAGTACCACTTCTTTAGTGAGAGAACAGACAACAAAGCTCTTGATTGGCTTTAATGGATAGGTAGCATTGAAGGCAAAGCTTTGATTTCAATCCCTTAAAAATGAGGAACTGAGAATTCACCTTCCATGGATCTGATATTCTTCAGTTATATCTATTTGCATCTCTCATTTTACAGTCTTAATTTTTAAGTGGAACTTACTCAATGCTCAATACAGACAGCTTTTGGATTGTGTGAATTTTATATTGAGTTTTTTCAATAAAGTTATCAAAGTTTGATATTAAGATACTTCAAAGTGATTTAGAGATGCATCCTTATTTTTTAATATAATCAGGTTTTAACTGGGTTCAACAAAAACCTTAAGGTTTATTTCAGATTTGATATATTTATCTGTATGGTCTTACCTGCTACCGGACCTGCAAAATAAATAATCTGATTTTCCCCACAGAGCTTTGGGCTATGAGGCCTTGTTCACCTCTTGATCTACAGCAGTCTTTGATGCTCTTTACAGGGTACATGGTTGTTGGAGTGAATATTTTGTAAGAGTATGTTTCTGTTTCCTTCATCTTACATTGAAGATATACTATATATCCCAGCAGTTTCTAGGCTATATCGGCTGATTATAAATGAAAAGTATGGCATATTAGAAATACTAGTTCATCTTTCAGCTTCATTTGAATACCTGGTACAGCATCTTTGAAACCACTAAAATAAATCTACAAAAAAACTAAACACAACCCCAAATATATTGTTTAAATTCCGTATTCATTTGAATATTAAACATGAGAAATATTTGAGTTTTTCTCTAGGTGTGTACTAGATTTGTGCAAATTGACCTGTGGAATCAAATGTATGTCTTTTGCTTGCGATAAAGGCAAGAGATCTTAAAATTTTTTAGGCAAATTCAAGTACTGAAGGGCTATACAAGTCTCTTCATTTTATACAAGACCTTTAATCTCTTCTAATTAGTCTGCCATTCCCAGTAAATATGAATTCATCAGCCTGCATTGTTTACTCAAATTTCGTCCCTAATCACTGAAAGTAGATGATGACAGTCACAGGAACACAGGCTTTGCCAGCCCCGAGCAAAGGTAAGTGGTGACTTCAGTGAGACTACTTACATTAGAATTTCTACTTCAGCACCACTGAGTTATTAAACTATGGAAAAGTACTGGTGTATATATATGTACAAAATATCTCTCATTTCTACAGTGTTATTTATTTCTTTATTTGCAGAATCACTCTCTAACACGCAGTGTTCCAGTGTAGAAGAGATTTTAATTCTGTCACGTTCGGCACAAATGCAGAACAGTGTTATCCCAGACAAGGGAGATCAGAAGGAACAAACATGGGAATGCTGGAAAGCAGAATGGAACTGGTTAGCATGAAATGTAGTGCCCTCCATGAAGCAGATCATAAATTTTCCTTTAAAGCATCACAGCAACCAAAACGCTAAACAAAAGCTTTGAAGGAGAAATAGGCTTTTTGGAGTATTAGCAACATGAGAGACAGGACAAGATATATTCTATTGTTACGTGTCCTGCTTTGACCTAGAAGTAGCCTGCCTAATCCAGTAATTTTAACTTTACCTGTCTTTTAATGTTCTTTTGCACTTTTTATTATGCTAAATCACTTTCTTACAGAAGACTGATTAGTATTACACCATTTAATTTTCAACAATAAAATGTTAGCCACAATTAATATACTTTGACTATAATAACATATATTAACATATTTTGAAATGTACAAAGATTTATTTTCTTTGATTTTTTTTTTTCCAAATCACTAGCAGAACCCATGTAAAATCACCCACCAGAAATTATGGAGTGGAAAGCAAAAGCCAAAACTTCTACTGAGCACTGTGGGTCACGGAGAGACATTTCTATTGATGAATTCAAATTCTAAGACTTTATTTGTCATCCCTAATTCATTTACAGGCAAATAAAATGTGAAACTTCAGTAGTTTCTTGTAGATTAGGTCTGTTTGTTCAAGAACACCACTACAAAATTCACAAAGCTATGCATTTGCTTAATAAGGGTTAAAAAATTTAAACCAGATATACAACAACATTCTTTTGTCTTTTATCAAGGTGGGTGTCCATCGCTCTTTGAAATTTGAGCTTTCAGAAATAACAATACCAGTAAGGCAGTTATAATATGCAGCTCGTTGTGAGATTTCAGTTCTGATTGTTGTAAAGTTACTAAGTAAAAGAACAGTGAAAATACAGTTTAAAAAGCAAACAAAACACTAATGTTAGAATACCTTCTATTTGTTATCTCCCTTGTATGCAAAAACATAGAACCCTGCGTTTTCCTTTGTGGAAACAGCAATATTATCCTGTGGGCTCTTTAAATTACTGATGAAGCAGCCTCTGCTTCATCTCCTCTCAGCAGTATCTCAGATCATATGAGCAGAATTTCATTACCAGTTGATCAAAATTTGACATTTTGGATCTGTTTTAGGTTCTGAGTCTCCATGGATGAAATAGATAATGGGTGATCTAATTAAGATACAATGAGAAACATCCAGTCATTTTGCTCAACCTCAGCTCTTGTAAACTAAACCCAACATGATCCAAAGTTACCTTGGAATTGTTGGCTATTTTGAAAGAATGAGTTTCAGAGTTTTTTTTAAGATAGCAGCTCAATCTGCAAATAGAATTAGAAATCCATGAAAAATAATAATTATTGGGAACACGTTCCAAGTTTGAAGACACTGAAAAAGTTGATGTGCATGCAAAGCTGATCAAAATGCTTCCTCCTTTGTGGGGACCTTGTTGCAATCTACAACTTCCTCGTGTGGGTTAGGGTTGTGTCTTTATTAGTTTAGTAGTCATAATGCACAATGACATTTACTCTGACACTGCGTAGAGTACTAAAGATGTGGTTTGTGGTTTTTTTCACAACTGTTTCAACACAGAAGACAATAAATTAGACAGTTACATCGTCTAGGTAGTTGTGTAGAGGTACTTTTATTACCAAATTTTCATGGTTCCAAAGGATTCTAGATTTCACCTTACTCTCGATTTAATGTTTTTTGGTTTTTTTTTTTACAAAGGGGAAGGATCAAAATCTCAGTGTAGAAGAATGAAGCTGCAGATCCCAAAGATTAAATTATAGCATTGTTCCATTTTATCTGAGGAAAGCTTTTTTTATCCATGGTGATTGCTTTGTGTCACAGAAATTCAATCACAATAAAAAGCAAAAACTGAATCCAAATACATGAAATTTAAATTCAGTACTCTTAAGTTCAAGATTATCTTTCTCCTATTAGGAGACTTGATTTGATATTTTTAGTTTAAATTACTCGATTTGCACAGCGTAATACAGATATCCCATTTCTGGAAAGATCTAGACTTGAGGGGTTTTTTTGAGAGTTTAATTAATTTGGAGACATCTGCATTAATTTGAAGTAGAAAACACTAATGATATCACATTAGTCAGAGCAGCAATTCATTATATCTTGAATTTCAAACCTTCCATCTGACCTAAATATAGTCCAGTTTCTCTCTGACATCCAAAAAATTTGTGTCAGGGTCTTCATGTCGCACACATTCACACATTTCTTTGAATTAATTTTAATAAAAAATTCCACTGCCTCAAAAGTACTCTAGTTATGATTAAATGTAAACATGAAATTACATTTGCAAGATGAGATATCAAGTTACTGCTTGTTACTTACTAGGAAAAATTAAGTCTTTTCTTCAAAAATAGGCAACCTAATAACATCAGTCAGACAATTATACCCTTTTATTATGCTATCTGTTTATATTAATTTGGTTTAGTATTCTTAAACATACAGCGCAAACCAAGACTAAACATGCAACAAATATATCTGCAGGTTTGTGATGCACAGAAGTATGGCAAAGTTGAAAACGAAATAAAACAAAATAGATTTTTGAATTTGTTCTTAATTGATATGATATCAGGACTTTATATTGATAAGATTTTGAGCCAGACCTGCAAAAGAAAAACTATACTGCATTAAACTCATATACTCCCTGTGGCTCATAGTAGGCAAATCCTTTGTGTTGTTTGCATTCTCCCTCCAAATTATATATGTCATTGTAGATACTTCAGTTCATATCTTCTCTGTTGGTGCATATTAGCATCGAAACATCCAAGTAATGTTGTTTATACAAACTGAAGAACTGACATTAACTTTTAGTTCCTGAACTGAGCACAAATTTGACAACATATTTGTTGTGCGCATGAACATGACAGATAAAAAGAGAACATTTTGTTGCTTCCACTGTTACACTGTATTGCTATAGTGCACAGCTGAAAATAGAATTTTCTTTCATCTGAAGTTCAACTTCAATAAATAAATTGTGAAGAAAAATAATAAATAGATCAAACTTCTGAGGTATTATCATGCATATGTTTTTAAAAAATTATGTGAAGTTTTGTTGAAAAACTACAGACCCCTTTTACTATATATTTGACAATGCAATAATATGTTTTTGGTAGATTTTTCTTTAGTTGCAGTAGTCCTGTCTCAAAGATGAAACATATGAGACTGTAGGGTAATCTCATAGTTTTTAATTGCACTAATATCTTGGTAATGGGTTCTCAGCAATGAGCAATTTCTCCTTGTTTTACGTTTTCTTTTGGGGAATGGAGAAAAGCAATAATTATTAACAATGATTCATTTAATCAGGGACATCTGATTAAATTCTTCACCACTGTAGTGTTCTTCAGGTTTAAACGAATTTTTGGATTTATGCCAAAAAATGAGGTCCACACTATCTTATGAGGAACTTGTTTAGCCCACCATGCAACTGGAGACAAACAGTAGCAAAAGAAAATACATAAACAAGCAATCAAATAAACTTTTTTCTGAGGAGATTTATACTAAAAACAAAATAAATCCTTAGTTACAGAAATAACTGTAATTTGTAGTAATTTACATCTGCACAACTAAGAAAAGAACATGGGTTATTGCAGGTCTTACTAGTTTTTATTAGGACATCACCTAGAGGCCAATAAACAATGAAACTTGATTATGCTAGGTAATAGAAGATAATTTCCTTTCATAGAGTATTGATCACAAATTAACATTAAGTGCACAGAATGTGGGATGTCTTTAATATCACCAAGATAAAAAATGTCAGAAAGAATGAAGGAATCTCCCAATTTTTTTTTTGGAAATTTTTTTTAAGATGTACTTGTTGATGAAAGCTAAAATCCATGGAGAAAGCAGGGAAAGTAAGGAGCAGGGTTGTAGGTATGAAATAGATAAAAACGAAATCTGGAGAAGAAACAAACAGATTGTAGATGAAAAGGAAGAGTTTCTAGGAAGCACCTCCAAGCCCTGATCAGAGAATGCCTTTCATTACTGCAGGAACAGGCAGGTCTCTGACCACTCAGCCAACATTAGAATTGCTCCTTATGCAGCAGCTCCTCACACAGGCCCTATGAGTAGTTTGTCTCCCAATATCCACAACTGCTAAAAAAAAGTCATGAAAACTGTCACCAATGCAATGTAATATCACAGGCATATTTGTGGCTTTAGAAAGAACCATGTTGTGTAAATGAATACCATTGTCATTTATTCCTTCTGTAGTTTATTTTGTTGGGTAGGTGATTTCAGTTTTGGTTTATTTTTTCTTTGGCTTTTTATGATCAAAGCTACTTTGTCATAGAATGGGCTAAGGTGATTTCTGTATTTATTACTATAGTAATGAGTGATGAGTGAGAGAGAAAGTACTTGCTTATGATACTATAGATTTTCCCTTTTTCAGAAAAACTTTTCATCTTGCACTTCTGTGGTTTTGAGTAAAAAAAAAATTCTTCTAATGTTTTGGATTCAAGGAAAAAACAATACACTTTTATTTAGCTCCAGGACATGATCAGGCAATCCTTCTTCAAGTCCATTCTCTTTTCTCTTCTATCTAATTACTAGCACTAAAATTTATCTTCATTTGTGTTTTTTTCTGTTAGATAATACTAGAAGTGAAATCAAATTGAGGATTCATTTAAAGTAATCCCATAAGCACACCAGGCCTTAAGCTCATAAAGTCTGGGATAATTCAGGAAATCTTTGACATAATTTTTATGTAATACAGACTGTCTTCAAGGTTCATTTTTTTTCCTCTCTTTAGAAAGTAAGTATTGAAATTATTGTATCATGGTGCAAGATTTAAAACTACGTATTACGTACTGCATACTTACAATGTTTTCTCTAATAAATACTGATTAGAATTAGACTCTTTGAAGTAAATCTAATAAATCACCTGAATGACATCACAACTGATTTGTCGTAGAGTCATTATGTGTAATTGGCTAATGGTGTATTTACTCTTGTGCTATTGGATCACCCTCAGGGATAATTCCAGTAAGTCTTGCATCTCAAGAAGGATTTCTCTATAGAGGTAAATTATCTTTATTTTTTTCAGTAAAGAACACTAACTAATTACTTTTATTTAAATTCATTTGTAAAGCAATAAGTCTGTCTTGAGTTTTCACTGCATTTTCAAGTGATGAATTTGATGTTCTCTGATGCCTTGAATTTCCCCCTTGAGCCAAGAAAGGTGATGAGAAAAGGAAATGAAGCCCCAAAATCCAGAGTTCATGAAATGCAGTATTAAAAACATATGTAGCATATACATTGAGGATCTCAGTCAGTGCCCTCTGCTTGTGAATTACTATAAAAGACTAAAATTTTTGTTCTAAAGGAAAAGTACGAACTTAACATACTCAAGGCATAGAAGACTTCTCTGGAAGTGTGGAAGGTAGCAGATACTGGGATTCTATTGTCTGATACATAGTGATTCCCAGAAAAAGAGTACAGAAGCTATATAAAATTATATAAAAATATATAATTAATATTTTTATTATAATTATTTATTATATAAAATAAATATTTATTATATAATTAATACAATTTTTATATGAATATATAAAATGATAATGCTTAATACTGCCTTGTAAGAAGGCAAACACACATTACATATTCCAAATTATTTTTTATTCTCTCTGAATAGCTCTATATTTCACCTATGGATTTGCAGATGTACCTTTAAATACACGTTTCTTATTGCTTATTGAAAATTTCCAAATTTTTTTTAAAAGTTCACCTAATGGGGAGTTTTGCAGTTTATAAACTCACATTTACTGTGCAATAGACAAATAAACAGAAAAAAAGAAAGAAAACCCTAAAAATTGCTTGTTTTTAAAGCAAAAAGAAAGGGAAAAGAAAAAGAAAAGACGTATTTACTGTTTGAAGATATCTTTCAAAAGCAGGTGCTTCAAAACTAATCTGCCTCTTGTTTTAAAGTAATAATTAATAAGATAAAGACATTCAAATTAAATGTTTAGGAATAAAATAAATATTTAGGACCACGACATTAAGCTTCAGAATTACAGGTTTCTGTTAATTAGTTTCCCTCAGTTGGTAGCTTTAGAGTGTTTTATTGGAAATGTGTGATTTTAATGAAGACACAAGACCTTTCTGAAGATTTTATTTATAGGTAAGCAGTAAAGTAAGTGGACCACACATTCCAAATTGATTTGAGGATATCATTACCTTTGAAAGTTATTTTCTTTCCTCATCCTAAAGGCTAACCAATTCATCTTGGAATTAAGTTATCAGTTTAATAAAACAAGTTGCTGTAATTTTGTTGCCATAAAATTGCTATTCAGTAAAATATGGGCTTTATTCTAAAAAGCCTATTGCTTTCTACTTGGTTTCACATTGACAAGTGCCCATCTTTTCCATTTTGTTTCTGTCTCTAGACGGTTTGAACTAGTAGTGTGATGTAAAAACCCAAGTTATTGGAACATCTCTTGACTTCAGTGAAGCTGGTAGAGCTTTTGGTTTTCAGCTGAAGGTTGGAATGTAATCATCAGCTGCAGTGGAGGAACAGAAACTGAAAAAGTAAAATTGCATTATTATGGACAAGTCTTTCAGCCTGAGTTGCAAAGATGAATCAAAGCTTTTAGCTCAAAGTAAAAAAATTCCTGTGTGCCTTGGAAAAATAAGGCTGATGGGAACAGGACAAGAATCAGCTTTTTTAAAGGAGACGTTCTTTGGACTTTAACAAGGTAAATAGTGTGATTATTAGAAACTAGGTCAAAGTGGCAAGATGTCCAATTTACCATTAATTTCTCTGACTAATCTTTTATACTAAGTGCACAAAACAATAATTGATGAGTGGTTCAGGAAATTTTAAATTACTAGTGTATAGAGAATTAAGCTGGCAAAAGAACAGCATATAAAGTTGTCCTTAACTTCTAAAAACCTATCTCAGTAATGGTTCTGGATGACTGCAGGGCCAGATAAATAACAAGTACTAAGAATAATGTTTAACCAGATGGTCTTTTGAGGAAGTTATGCTGGTAGAGTTTGGCCCACAAATTTGGTTTTCCTCTTGTTGATGTATGGAATTATTCTGTTGCTGAAATATATCTTTGTGACTCCCACAGTGCTGGCCTTTCTATACTCTTTTTTCATCAAGCTGAAAATTTGAAACTGTAGTGATGACAAGATTTTTAAAGACTGAGAGGAGGTGGCTATTTCGTTGAAGCCAGTGGTACTTGGATACATGTCTTCCTTAGGTTCCTGGTAGATTGCCCTTGTTTTGCAGTGAAATGTTGTGTCCCAATTCCTTGACACTTGATCTAGGAAGGACAGGTTTATGTTAGATGGATATATGAGCTGGGCTGTGATGTCGGCAGTTAATGGAACTGCACTGTGGTGGTTGTAGGCAGCTAACGTGCCACTTGATCAGATGCCATTGACACAAGATCACAGAGAGGTTGACCTTGGGTATCTTTGCCTAAAAACAGCAACTCTTCTCTGTTTACTGGCAGTTTGAATAATCCATGCATGTTTTAGTGTAATGCTACATGTTATAACATATCGGTGTATTCAGAACTGTTTTGACACTGACTCCAGAAATTAAAAATGCAATAAAGAAGAAGCTGATACACTACACTTTGTTGGGATGAAAAATGTCAGACACCATTAAGTTCTTTTAGCCCAAAATTAATGAAAATACCTACTTGATCAAATTTTAAGTACATTTCTGTAGTTTGTTTGGGTTTTTTTTGTCTCCATTGGTAGAATTTTCTGACAGAAAACCATTGTCTATTGAAAGAACAGATAATTGCAGTAATTGTAGTGCATAAAACATATCTCTATATAATTTAAGAAAGGTATTTGAAACTTTATCAGTACATTAAAAGCAGAAAAAGTATTCCAGGCTAATTACTAATGCAGTACCTCATATATCTTTATATTTTTGTTCACTTTAATGATGCAGAACTCTGGAGGTCAATTCCTATTCTTATATACATTACAGCTTGCCTCTGCAAATGGAGATAAATAATTGAAGACCATATAAAGTAAAATCACTGTTCATATAGGCTCTCTATTTCTCATATCTGGGAACTAAGGAAATCATCACTGAGAGCAACCTTCAAGAAGAGATGAAAGAGAAGATTTACATATTTGAAACATCTCTTCTGGTTTTTCTTTATAGTCTCCCTTGAACACACTAGAGCAATATGAATAAAATATATTTTAAATGTCTAACTAACCCTGACTTTTTCGATTTCCAATATATTTCCTTGCACTACCAAATAAGAAACAAAACATTAGAAGCCTGATTCACTCATTTGTAGGTGATCTACGATGCAATTTGTAAGTCCTTACAAATTTTTTTCTCAATAAGCACTATAAACAACTCAATTTTTTGAATATGCTTCACAGATAATATATTCACGTTTGATTGATTTTATGAAGGTGGTATAGAAGCAAAACATACCTAGGAGGTACAAGAAAAAGTAGGATTTATTTGTTTAAAAGTAACCGAATCGTCACTTTTTACACCACTCTAATTTCTTATTTTAATAAAGAAGTGAAATTACAACAGAATTGGTTGTATTGCTCTTTTCAGTTCACTTCACTGAACTTTCTACTGATAAAGAGATAGTCCTGTAACCATGAGGACAAAAATCCCATTGCAATATCTATTACTTATCCAAAGTCAGAGCTAGTGACAGGCCACTTTATATTTTGTTATCTTTACTTCTATGTCCAGGCATAGAATCCAGGCATAACCTGGATGTTTCTATCTGCTAAACATACAATTGTTTCATATCAGAAGACATCCATAAAATGATAAATCAAAGTACACTTAGCTTCTGCCAAGATTGCAGGTTTTATACACCTACTGTCAATATTTTCCCCGTACTCCTTTCTTGGCCAAGTAAGGTCTGTGGTTCTGTAGTTCTGATTCTAAGGAGAGGTGGGACCATTGTATTTGGACATGTTTATTTTTGAATCAAAGAATAAAATAATGGGACTATTGTTCAGAAAATTAAATTACAGAAGGAACCTCTTCTGTCTGGTATTTTGTGGGAAGCAATGGACTGGGCCAATGATACTTCAGTCCTTGGTGTGACAGGTAACTGATATCACTGAAGTGTGAATAAAAGCTCAGAAAAATGCCAGGATATAATGCTACAAGCTAACAGGCATATTTGGGGATTTAACTCAAAATTTAATTTGTCTGCTGAAATAAAGCTCTGTGCCCTCTGACACAGTGACCTTAGATGCTTCTCAGCAAGTCAGTAAATGCTTACTGGGTACAGAAAATTCTCTAAAAAATGACTCTTACACAGTGAGTTATTCCAACTCTCTAGCTAAATCAGATCCATTCCTAATCTGTTCCTAGATTTGTGTAGGCTACTAAAAGTAGTAGCAGTAGAAGGAACCAAAGAAACTTGAGACTCTTGGGAGGGAAGGGGAAAGGGAGAGGGAAAGGGAAGATAAACTCACAAATTCAAACCCAGAGTGACTGAGCAATAATAAGCACTGGAACCTTAAAAGTAGATTTTTTTCATTCCTGTTCTTATTCATGTTGAAATCAGTAATGTCAGATGCTAGATGGATGCACCTGTCTGTCTATAAAGTTGTAATTAGTGCAGACAGATTCTTCTTATCCTCTTCTTCAAACCTTGTCTTCAAGTTTCTCAAGTTCAAAGATGCTGTATTGTTCTCCTAAGCAAAGAAAGAAGCAGAAGACATTTGTAAGAGGACAGCTTGTAAATTCCCAAGGAATTGCTGGGCATCATAATAGTATCAAGGAATTAGTGTAAGTCAATTTTGGCACTCAGTCAGATGCTTTTTACTTTGAATGCTGGCTTTGCACTAGCCTTAGGGAATCACAAATGTCAGAACTGAGCTACAGTATAGCTTTCTTGCCTTTTTAAACAGTGTCCTGTGTTAACCTGTCTGGCACATCTGGTAAATTTCACAAGCAGAAGTAAAAAGGCAACTGTATGTAGGAAAAATGTGAGAAAGAAGTTCAGAAGCACCATCCTTCTTTTTACAGACAGAGAATATCACCAGAGCACAGTTGGTATTTTTCATTATTGAGAACATACAGCAGCTTAGTTTCACCAAGGCTAATTGATTTTCACAGCTGGTGCATGAAAGGATAAAGATGATATGAAATTTGAAAAGGACCCTTGTCTGGCCCCTGAAGCTTCTGGTATCTATGGAGACAACAGAAAATCTTTGGAATTTGGGTTACTAATATATCCAACAATATATCAGGTCTCTGGGATATTTAAGATATTCATCTATCTGTCCATACTGCAGGTAGTTACAAGAAGCCATACTCTTAAGAGAATTTCACACATCTTTCACATATTTAATTTCATTTTACTACCAAAAAGGTTGAATAGGTTTACGTCACATGCGACATAATTATCTACAGAAAGTGACATCTTACTGAATAAGCATGTTTTATTATTCGTTACAGGCAAAACAGATCATGCAGCTGAGACAAGTCTGCTACAGTTGATCAAAGGAAGGGTTTGTCTGTAAAAAAGAAAGTCCACTGTGGAAGGGATTAATCAAGTGCTGCTGTAAAAGTCATTCTTTCATAGCACTTAACCTTATTCAGGATATCAAATTTCTTCATGTGTGGTCAGTCTTCCTCACCACTGATAAACAAATCCATGGGATGCACACATTAAGACTGTTGAGGTTTAAGCATGTACCCCAATCTCTTCCTGAATACTAAAGAGTTTTTTAATTGCATTTAGATGTTTAAAAGCAATTCTCTTGATCTATGTGGCATCAGCATTCATTTCTAATGAGAATAAAGATCTTTTATCTGTTAATTTATAAAAAAGGAAGGGCAGATCTCAAACTGCCAAAATGTCTTCAGCTTGTAGCAATGTCACGGCTTAGCATGAGGACCATAATTTAACAAGGTGTTACCCGCTCCATTTGATTGATTAGTAAATAAATCATAATGAATCTTACCCTTTCCTTCTTGGTAATTCATTACTATGTTTCAACATGAAGCATTTCCTACTTTGAAAATTACTTT
The DNA here is from genome assembly GCA_013397725.1 of Rhagologus leucostigma. NCBI lineage: Eukaryota > Metazoa > Chordata > Aves > Passeriformes > Rhagologus > Rhagologus leucostigma. The sequence continues at coordinate 3,291,338 of VZTD01005999.1, forward strand.
CCATAACAATTTAATATATTAATTAATACACATATTTCATGAAAATATCTAAGTCAAGGAAGTTCATATAGTTGTTACAAGCTGCTTATTGAAACCACACAGAATGGCAATTGATGATTTTGGGTGACCATAGATTTTAGAAAGACTGGTTAAGAAGTCTTTTCTATGAAATCAATTCCTGTATTAGCATACAGGCCCTCCCACCCCACTCAATTCCAGCACCGTAAGTTAAATTTTGAAGGCAGTGAGAAAGCTCTATAAGGTGTGATATTTGGACTTTGATATTTTGACACAGTGGAGATACAAACTGTCCTGTGAGTCTAGGACCATCTTAGAATACAAAACATATAAAACTCCTAACTGTAATGTGAATGAGATCTTAAAAAAATTGCATTGTAACATATAAAAGATCCTTATCAAGAGATGTCAATGTTTAGACAAAAGTTTATAAAATGTCCAGTAACCAAAATGTACCAATTATTTTGTCATAGAAACATAACATGAATTTGCCATACAGGCATTTCTTTCCAAATATTTTGCCTATGAGTTGCAGAAATTCAGATAGCTTTTTGCTAACCACTTCTTTCTTTCACATTGTAGGCAAATATGGCCAAAGCTCACCTGTGAGGGGCACTCCATAGCTGGCTTCTCTTCCTCTTAGACAAAAAAAATCAGATATAGTTTGATGGTGGCAGTGTTGGGAATTTTGAGCATAACACTATGATTTAGCCTGGATTACACCACCCAGGACCCAGCCTAAATGTGTGAGATTAACTTTATGCCATCTGGGGAGTCATCTCGTCCAATAATAAAAGGTGTTCCAGCTCAAATTGAGGAGACTAATTATTATACCTAAGTTACAATTTACAATAATAATGGCTTGAGGGAATTTGAGCAGATCATTTGGCTGGCACCTTTGTAATAAGGAATTCTGTATTCAGCTGGTGCTTCCCCAAGTTCACATGACTCACAGCAAGTTTGATATCTAGTAAAGACCAGTAACATACTAATGTATCATATCAGGGATCAGAAAAAAATTATACCTTGTTGCTATGGGAGATGAGGGGAAAGCCTCATAAACTCATTTTGATTAAAGGGAATGGGACAGAGAGAGAATAATTTTGTTGGAGGGAAATAGTTTTCATATCGGCAAATAAATGAAACAGTTTCTTCTTTCTCTGAGACACAGTGTCAGGTAGAAAGTCTGGGTAAACCTTCATAGGCAAAACAGCAGTGAAGTTACATTTCTAAAAAGGTTTCTAAGGTTGAATTGGTTGGGAAAGGTGAATTTGAGATTGCAAACATTTTGAGACTATAAGGTTTGGAATAATAAATGACTGACTTCCTCTTTTCAACAAAGCTGTGCTTTTCTCTCATGCTCCATTTCCTTGCAGCCAATAAACTAATGAAATACCAGTGTCTTTAGATTTCTGTGTTGTACAGATGTTCTTTTTCACTTTGTCTTCTCTTGAGGCTAATTTGTCTCTCTGATTATAGCATTATAAGAAAGTTACATTCACACTTGTTTCATCCCTTTCATTTCTCTTTCCCCCTACGATGAGAACACTTTTTTTAATTGACACCTAAGAAAAGATATCACAGAGACAATATAAAAAAGGGTTACAGGACTTTAGACTTTGTCTCAATTGAAATGTCAGACAGACAAGTTAATCACAAGCACACAAAATGAAAGACTATTGTCCCTTTGAGACCCAATAAATAGTTTTACAGTTTTGGTTCTTTGATTTTCCCTTCCATCTCCTAAAGAGATTGTAGTTAGAGGTGATTCCTTGAAAGCAAATGATGGCTGTCTAATGAGACTATTTCTCTTATTAGGCTAATCCATGCACACTAAGTAGATTTGGAAGGATAATAATGCCTGCAGAAAGCAGAATCCATTAACGTTATTTTAAAATATGGAGAGGAAAAAGGTGACTTATAATAGACACATTCTGGTATTAGAGTCTACCAGTGCTGGCAGTCTTACACCTGCAGCTAATGTGCAGCTGAGTTTGGGGATACATAATCTCACATGAACGCACACATTTATATAGAAATATGAATGCTGATACTCACAACAGGACTTTGTTTAGGAAAATCAATATATCTGAGACAGGCCTCTTTGATACCACAAATCTGAAACACACAGCTTTGAGAATGACTCTGGCACAAGTTATGTATATTCCATACATGAAGGCTAAAGGCCTGAGTGTATTATATAGGAGACACTGATAGAGCCAGATGAAGACTCAAGAGATCAAAATTTTAATTTGATTACACATGGAGAATTTGAAAATTATTATGAGATATAAAGGAAATGTTGCATGATATTATGACATACTTTTAATGCTTGAACTTTCTTTTTTTTCTGACTGACTGACTGACTGACTGAAAACCTGTCTTCCAATCAGTGCTGCTTGAATTAACCTATTATGCTATTAGGACAGAGACAAAAATATTAATTTTCTTTCTCAGAACTACAGCTTCTCCAAATTTGGCTCAATTCCATTTGCTTAGACTTAGAGGCAAAGTTTATACCACACCGAAAGAGCAATTCCAGAGCACACATTAACTGGGGACACTCTTTTTCTTTCCCATATTACATCAATGTGTCTATCTCACAAGTAGCCTGTGGATATCTGGCAATTCATGAGGATGTTGGAAGTCTCAAGTGTGGGGTTCCACAAGCTCTAAGGAATAGCCTTTTTCTATGTTCCAGCTATATCAGAAGCCATGCTCGTAGATCTGCAGTGTGAAAGGAACTGTGAGTTTAAAGTCATTAATGAGGCTATCATTTAAGAAATGACTAATGGATAGTAATTCTGGGACAATTTCTGACTCCAGTGGTATGACTGTCTTAGAATCAGGTCAGTATGGAAGAGGTTTGTGGTGGTTTGAACCTGAACTTGATGGACAGCCATTTAGACCAACAGAGCTTCTCGAAATTTACATATATAAATCCTGTGGAGACGTGGGAACTCTCTCTTACTTCCGGCCCTTTGGAAAGGTAGCAGGGCTGCCCGCTCGGCCCGGCGGGAGCCAGGTTGGGCCTGGCCAGGCCTGGCTGGTCCTGACCAGGCCTGACCGCGGAGGCCCAGTGGGGCCGGGGCCACGGCCCTGCTCCATCTTGGCTCAGCGGGGGCCAGGCCACGGCCTGTGGCTCCGTGCGTGGCAGCATGAACTTCTCCCCAGTGCGGCAAAACGATGTGAAACTTTACACCAGAGACCAACTCTGGCCACTGCCCAGCAGAGATCGTGTGACCAACCAGCTGCAATGCCCAGACCCGGACAAGAGCAACCCCTTCAGTGCTGTAAATTCCTCAGAAGAAATGAATCCTGCAACATCAATCCTCTCCCAGGTCAGAGCAAAGGGAAAGGCAAAGGCATGTGAATAAACACCATGATAATGACACCAAAGTCAGTGAAGAAGAGAGAACTGAAACCCAGAGAGAGAGAGGGGATAGAGGAGATGCTTTTAAAACCTGAAAGCTGAAAATCTTTTGTAAAGCTATGGTGATGGACTATGATACATCAGAGAACCCTTTTGTAATTTCATGAAAGCATGGCAGGTGGAGCGTTCAAATTGCCATGAGTAAAGATGCTTGCACCGAAATAAGTAAATGTTGAAGTAGCTGTGTTCCAATGAGAAGCCTGAACAGAGAGAGGTAGTGTTGAAGTGACGATCCTTGCTGCCAGAGAAGAACAAGACTTCTGTTCCTAGAGATGAAGATGATCCCAGAGGTGGATGAAGAGAACCTTTGCTCTTGAACAGCTCATCCTTAAAATAATACCCCATTAGCTAAGATTGAACCCTCGAAAATGGTTGTGGTGAAAGCTGTAAGTCGAGGGAAGGAACTCACACATGCCAACAGAAAACCACTTCGGGCAGCTGTTGTGCTGTGACTGTGGAAAAGCCCCCTAGCACGGGCAAAAGAGACTCCTCTCCCTAAGTGAACTGATGAAAGACTATTATAGAGGTGGTAAACTGACTGAAATAATCCTAAGTTTGTGTCTTTATGTTGCAAGTGGGAGGAGGGGGGAGGATGAGGGGAGGAGAAGTGTTCTGCAGGTTTATTCTGACCCTTAATATTCTTTTTTCTTTTAGTTCTGTTAATAAACTTCTTTATATGCTTTAAGTTTAGAGCCTGCTTTGTATTCCTCCTAATTCTTATCTCACGAAAGGTAAAAAGTGCGAACAAACCCACTACACTAAATTGGTGTTTCCGCCCAGTTTACAAACTAAACCCACTACAAGGTTTCAGAGAGGTACCAGCACTGCCAATTGGCAGAAATAGGAAAGTAGAAATTGAAGGAAAGCGCCCAGAAAGTTCCTACAACATGTATTTTCTAAGTTGGTGATTAGCTCTCAGCTGGGTTTTGCTGTCTCTCTCAGCTCTCTCTGTCTGAAAATATAGAATATGCTGATGCTGAAGCTAAAAAAACTTAGGAGCAGAAACCTTTACCAACGTGAGTGAAATTCCTCCAGCATGCTGCCTTCTAATTTGCATTTACTAAATGACATGCAGGTACCTCTTTTTAGCTCATCATAACTGACAGTGGAATGATGAATCTTCAATAAATTCAAGCCACATGGATTTCATTTTCCCGTATACTCCATGCATTCAATAGCATTCAAACTGAGTTTAGGACAGTAAAGTTTTTCACACAATTTAATAATAAATAGTTTAATATATATATAATGTATATAATATACACTATAGTTAACTACAAATAAATAGGTTTTTTTCACTTTTCCTCTGAGGAATTTTTTCCCGAACCTGTGGGGGAGAGGTGGCTGAAACCTGCTTTCTTTGGAGGAGACGTTCCTTCATGAGCTTTTCCCTTAATTTGACTTAAACCGGGACAGAAGAGGACCACTGCCCATCTAGTGTGCGCTCATGCAAGAAATAAAAACTTACACTCTTTTTAGCGCCATATCTGAATTTGGATTGATTTAACGGAATTTAATGTGATAGAATTTATATGGTAAAGCAGTTAGTAAGAAGACTGCAGCAAGAAAATCAAACAGCATAAGAGCATAGAGAGAGCTAATCCCTGGTGCTGTAATTAAGAGAGCAATATATTATAATCATAAACATCTCTTTAAATGATTACATCAGGTCATGAAGAGAGCACCTGAGTTTGTTGCAACATGTCCTCACAAAGCAGATGGGACCCCGTCAATTTGGCGAAAACCCAATGAAATCTGCTGGTAAACATTACTGCAGACTCCACGTTGTTACTGTTAGTTCACCTTCAGCTAGGAAGATAGCATTAGACAGATGGTAATTAATTCTGGACAGGTCAAAAGGAATTACTGTGAAAAGAACAGAAAAGTGGTCTGGACATCAGGGCTCCTGGTTTAAGTTTCTCAGTACCACTGAATCATAGCTGGGATTTGCCATATATAAGCTATATGGAGTATATACCACTTCAAGCTCTATATTTTCACAGCAGCAATAATTATTGATACACCAGCAGTCCAGTTTATTAAACATTAAACTTTGAAATCTTAGAAAAGTAAGAAAAAAAAAAATTGAATATATTTAATACTGCTTAATAGCACAGGGTTGTTTGGTTATAGTTTTTTGTGGATTTATTTTTGGTTAGTTGGTTGGTTGGTTGTTTTTATTGCTTGGATTTTTTTGTGAAACATCTTTGATTGTTTTTTAACCTCTATTTCAGCTGTAAATCTTAGCTAAACTTCTTCCTAAAGCCTATTGTCCCTCATATCTCCTTATTAAAACATCTCTCTTTCACTCTAAGTATCACTGAGACACTGAGAAAAGGACCAGACATGTCAGCTATGAATTTTAAGTGTAAGTATCTTTTGATTTTAATACAAAGAAGGTGTTTTGGGTTTTTTTTTCCATCTTCATGCTGATATCTAGCTGGCCTACTTATCTCACCATCACATGGAACAAGACATTAGTTGGTTTTAAACAGCAAAATAGGGTTTTATGTAACAACATATGACCTGCTAGAGATTTTAGAATTAAGGTAGAAAAATACAGAAATGTAGCTCCCGAACAGAGCATATAAGCTAATTCCAAACTTTTTCTTAGTAATGTGACTGTTCACATATTAAGAATAATTATCCAAAAATGTCATCCTTATTCTCAATTCTTCATTAAACCCCATTTGTTGCAATCAAGAGGCATTCTTGGACTTCAGAAAGAAAGCAAGTAGGTATATATTTTAAAACTTTCCCTTTTTAAAATGGTTTTATCCTCATAAAAATATAAGGCAGTGCTTTTGCCAGAAAGAGAAACTGTGGAAGAAGATAAAGGAAAGACCTCAGAAGAACTGAAAAGCTCGTCTTATCCATCTCCTTTCTAAATAGAGGTCCAGTTTACAAGACATTAAAAAAGGCAAAAAAAATATTTGCGAAACTCTTATCTAAAGATTGTCATGTTCTCACTCTCTTAGTCACTTGAAGCACCTCTGGAACACAGTATTGAATTGTTTCTTGCAGCTTTGTCTTTTTAATAGAGAATTCTTTAGTGTTCCAAAACTTGTACCCTGATACTCTAAAACATTTAGTAAGCCACACAGCCTGTGTGCTCATGGGCCTTCATTAAGATTGAAATATCAAGTGTTTGTTAACAGATTTTCTATCCTGTACCACTGTGGGTTTTTTCCTCATTGTTAGGTTTTTTGCTTTTCTATTTTCCCTTTAAATAAAAATCTATCAAATTCTATTAATTAAATGACTAGATAAAAAATACCTCAGAGTATATAAATACACTAATGTATGCCAAACTGTCTTTGCCACAGAGAAAATAAATAAAGACAAATCCTGTGGAGAATTTCAGAAAAAATATTATGAAACATTAATGAAAAAAAAGAAAAAAAACCCCTATAGCATAATACAATAGAAAGAAAGTAAAATCCTGGAATGTTTGGGGAAAGAAAAGATTTATCTAATTGTCTTAATGCACAGTGTGTTATTGCACATTTGAGCAGTCAAATTTCATTCCTTGGATTGAAAAAACTCACCTTTGAAAAATAGCTTTAAAAGTAAAACAAACCCCTATTAGGCTCAAAGTCTTACATTTTGCTATTATAATATAAATTTACTGTAGTGCTGTATTTCTCCACTCCTTTTCTTACCAAATGCCTGCCCTTCCCACATGGTTCTCCCTTCCCCGCCCCTAGTCCTGACCACTCCCTCAGTTTCTCCCTATTGGTTCTGCTACCCCAACTCCGCCCATGTACCACCCCTATGCCCTGAGACCATTGGTCCGTGTGCTCTCTCAGCCCCCATCCCCCATCCCTATATAAAACCCCAGGCTTCATGCTGTCTACCTTGTTTCTGCCTTTGGGAACTGGCACGGAATAAACGTCCTCTGAGGTCCCTGTGCGGGGAGCCTTGCCTCCTTTATCGCCACTGTGTTGTGGAGCCGACAGGTAGCTGGAGCGTGAGAGCGGGGCTACAGAAAGCGGAACAGCCGGCATCCCCGACACAGCCGTGCTGCGCTCTCTGGGAAGGTCTGCGGCTTGCCATACTGTCACAAGGAACCAACAGACCACAACAATTTACCTAAATTTAAAAGAAAATAATTAACGTGGAAACAATTCCAGTGAATCCGAAAATTTACTTGGAATAATTTGCCATATGTTCTTCACCAAGTGCATGAATCACCATACAAACAAAGCCAACCTACTTAAAACCACTGGTAAAACATGAGTCAATGCCACCATGTTCTGTCATAAAAGAGCCTCTTGATTAACAATGTAAAAAAATGTTATGGCCCATTTTCAATAAAGCAGAAGAAAACAGACAAAATAAGAATCTTTTTTTGCTCAAACACTGACAATCCTTAAGACAACTCTTGAAGTATGACTGTAAAACTGTCATGAGGTCTGGGCATATTTGTTCTCTTTCTACTTGGGATTGCACACAAATCTGACATTGTGATTCCATCATTAGATGATGTGGCAAGACCTACTATTCCAGATCTTTAACTTCTAGAGTCTTTGTGGACGGTCCTTAATCCAGACCTCAAACATTCCATTTTCCCACTCATTGCACTTTTTTGATCAGAAAACAGTAATCACGACAAATTGCCTTCTAGCTTTACCTAACTAACAACTAGCAAAAAATATAAACATTGCCATCAAATTACTACGGTTTATAATTTGCACTGTGACCCAAACTGTAAAAAGGGGCATACATGGATGTCCACTTAATTTCGGGTATCTTACCTAAATCTGTCCAGCTGTATTGTCTGTGAGAAAGGAAGAAATGTATTCTCAACAGGAGTTATTCACAATGTCAAATTTTACTAAAGATTAGGAAAAATGTAATTCTTGCAAGATTCATATGCTCAGTTAAAGACTACAGGGAAGTTTTCAATTTTTTTTGACATGATTGCAGGCTTGTAGTGAAAAGTATAAACTCTTATGTCTGCACTGGGATTTTATTTCAAGCTAACTAACTCGAGAATACTTATTTTTATAACTGATGGCAAGGCCTTTGATTGCATAAAGTACAAGAAAGTGTTGCAAATGTTTCCACCAAGAAGGTGATTTTTGGAGTGAGGTCTTTGGCACACCAAAAGTATGTAAAACCATAGTAAGATTTCTGCAGATTGATCAGAGTTATATTACATAGTAAAACATACAAAATTTCAAATTACAGTTATTCACTAAAGCATGCATTGAAACTTAGATTTGACACTTGCCCATGAAACAATAATAAGACAAAAAAGTGGTCTCGTCTGGCATTGTAAATTTCTAATTATAGTCTTATTGTGAACATATGCATATAATGATAAGCTACAGGGCAATAATTTATTCTAATGTTATTGTTCTGCTAGTTGCTCTGGGACTAGCCTGATTAGATCTAAAGATGATACTACTACTTATTTAGACAAATAAAAGCCTAATTTGAAACTAGTAAGAAAAGTAGGAAAGCAAATTGGAGAAGGAAAAATCAGATCAGTGTAAACAAAAATGTAATTTCAAAGTTTAATTAGTTAGGACATTCTTTTTAGGAAGTCACACAGTCTATATGACTAAATGCATGATTGTTAATAGTAGGCATCCAGGCTATCTTTAACACAAACTCCCAGGGTTACCTAGACTGCAAAAATGCAAAGCTCAGCAAAGCTGTTCATTTAAGGCGTAGAAATGAGTGCTCTTTCCCTTGGGAGACCAACTCCTGGCCCTATAGCAAAGAAAGACAAAAGCTTGACAAGTTCGTGTGTGACAACTGCAAGACATCAGTGATCATATCTGGCAGCCTGAAGTAAGAACATTTGAGTTATTTCAACTGTTAGCAGGATTTCAAGCCAATTATACCAAGATGCTTTGCAAAACAAAGAAGATTGCTCACAATAGCAGGAAGAGTAGTAACATGCCCCTTTATCTTCCTCCATCGTAGACTGTTCCTAAAAACCCCTGTATTTCTTTCTTCTCACTTCACAAAGTGAGATAATGAAAACAAACAAGTAAACAACAAACAGACACAAAATAATCTGTAGTCTGTAGTATAATTTTCAGACAAAAATCTGAACCTTTCTCTCTTCATTTTTATGCTATCAAGAAATACTGCATAATATTAGCTGTTGACTGTGCAGTCAGCCTTTAAAGTGACATCAGTCAGTTTATACTTGATCCTTCAAGGCTTGATCAAAGAGCATAATTATGCTATTTCTGAGCATTTTGGAGTTTCCCTTTGCTTAAGTATGTTCCATAGCATTCAAGTTGATGCTAGATAGATTAAGACATGATAAAGTCATCTGAAATTACACTATAGGCCTAGTTTTTTATTTACTTTCCATGTATACTCAAGTGATCACATTTAACAAGCTGTATATATATATAAATCAAAAAATCATGTTGAAACTTAAACATGTAAAAAATTTCACTTAAGTTATTCAATACCACAGTAGCACATGGAAACTTCAGATGAACTAAGTATTGTAGGATCTTATAAGGTCTCTGTTCAGTGAATATTTTCCTTACAATTAGAATAAATAGAATTATTCTTCATCTATGCTTAAGAATGCTGAACTGTAGAGATATTAAAAGACCTGTCTGAGATCAAACAATGTACATGCAATATACACTGGAAGATTCAGGCATGTGATTTAAGCTTATCTGTCTTTTCACAGAGTGGGCAGAGAAAGCATATTTATAATGGTTTACAACACTTTCTTCTTTAGCTTTCATACATAAGATCACTTAGAAATTTCCCAATATAAATTGCGTGTGTTGGAATTTCGGAATGACATGATGTTAGTTAATAAGTGGTAAAAGATGGCTCTTTCTCTATAATTTCGTGACAATATATTCATGAGGTTTGATGGTTTTTTTTGTCTGTCTGAAGTTCATAAAACAGTTCTGGATTATGCGGGAGGTTTTTTTGTTTTTCTTTGCATGTGATGCATAATGGCACATGAAATATATGTCATAAAGACTGTTCTGTATTAATTCATTATTGTAACCATGGGAAAGAGGAGAAGTTGACCTTGGTTATACTATAGAGAATCATATTCCTGATTTGATCTATGTTTGGGTTTAGCTAATTCATCTGTTCCCCAGATTTATTTCAAGTAGTCAAAGCTATGCATCTTCATTTTCGTTTTGCACTATATTCCTCTATTCTTGTATGGTAGCCTTAATGGAATGCAGATCACAAGAGGTTTGGAGAGACCAGTGTGTCACCAAGGGTTTGCAGTGTAAGTACTGTCGTTACTTAGTGCAGGTGAGCCTGAATGTGGTGTTTTCAAGAGTAACACTTTCAGAAGAGAAATACGGTAGTATCACTATATGGGAGTAATCAAACTAAGAAACCATGGAGGAATGAAAACAGACAAGTTTTTGTTGGTCTTGGAGTTCAGAACACTGCATGCAGCATTCTGCTGCAGCTTAGCCTGAATGAGCAGGTTTCTTTGCATGCTGTCTGTCAGTAGTATTTTTAACAAATTTTCTTTTCAGATGTTTCTTTGAAGAAGATGAGACTACAGTTTCTCTTATTTCTGTAAGTGGTCTGTCTCCCTACTGTACTTAAATCCATGCTCCTTTCTTTCTTCTTAACTCTTCTTGAAATAACTTGCACAAAGTATTTGTCAAGACTCATTCATTAAGACCCTTCGAGTGTTAGAGGTCCAGCAAGGTATATCTGAAACTCGTAGTACAATCATAGCAGGGCAGAGCAAGCCTCAGGTTAGCAGAAGAGTATGGTTTTGTTGATGAAGACAGTGGGAGAGTCCAAGTGAAAAAACTGATAGAAGAACCTGTGATGTAAGCAAGACGGATCATATCATGCTAAAGCAACAGGAAGAAAATACTGCTACATGTTTTTCCTGCTTTTTTTTCCTTATGAATTTTACTCCTGCTGAACTGAACACCTGAAACTGATTTCAGTATGTCTGCTCTTAGAACTCATTTTTGCAAACATGCGTCTGTGTAGATGTGTGTACCTCTGTTACGATCCAGTTTATACCCCGAAGAGCAAACAAAGCTAAGTTTCTGTGCATAAACCAGAAAGAACTTAGAAGGTTCAAAATATTCCCAGAAATGAGATTAAAACCAAATGAGATTAAATGTTGATGCCAAAAAATTGATGTATTTTATTTAATAGTAGAGAGGCAAAGAGAAGGAAAGAGAAAAGAAAGACAGAAAAAAAAGAAAGAAAGAAAGAGAAGGAAAGAGAAAAGAAAGACAGAAAAAAAGAAAGACAGAAAAAAAGAAAGGAAGGAAGGAAGGAAGGAAGGAAG
>VZTD01005999.1:3303224-3480138 GCA_013397725.1 Rhagologus leucostigma
CTTGGCACTGTCCCTTGCGACACTGAGGGTCTGTTGCATCATCTCTGGTGCTCTGGTGCAGGGTCTGGGGACCCCTTTGAGGGGCCCTTTGGTGGCCCATGACACCCCCTGTGCTGTGGGTGAGCTCCCCCCGGGTGCAGGGCCCCTCAGCTGGGCTCCTCTGCACAGCGGAGGATGGGCGGTCACTGCGCCTCTCACCAGAGGCTTTTCCAGTGCACACCCAAAGCCTCTCTCCCCCACCCTTTGGTGTGAGAGTCTGTGTGAGCCTGGCCAGCTGATAGCCCCGGGGCTGTGGTCTCCACCTCGGAGGTGTCAAGCTTGTCCTTTGTGAATGTCCCCAGCCCTGAGTTGTTACTTTATCTTATCTTCATCAGCCAGCGGGCCCAGGGCCTCTCAGAGCCCATGCAGGGTGTCTTCTCTGCGGTTTTTGTAAAAAGTCCTTCATGAAAAAGTTTAAGTCATAAACTATAATATTTCAGTCTCTTACAACCTCTTAGGTAAGAATGATTTTTATAGTTATACTTCAGACTCTGAATAGAAGTTTAGACATTTTAAATTTTAAAAACACACATGAAACACAAAATGGGGTAAAATGGGACGTATATTGGTTACTGATCTTGAATCTCTCTTTGCAATGCCATATTAGCTAGTCTGATATCTTACTGCTAAACTATCTATGCTCTTAAACAAGCATTGTTCAGAGTTCTGGATTTATATTTCCCATCTAAATACACTTAACTACAAGCACATTCTCTTAATAAGTTAAGGCATGAAGACGTTCAATGCACATGATGTTTCTTGTGCAGCAGTGATGGAAGGATAAAATGGGTCAAATCACCTCAGCATTTCTTAATCATGCTGCCAAAGCTCCACAAATTCTATGGGGGCTTCTTCCCAAGGAGAGAAACATAGAGAGCTTTCAAATAATAACAAAAGAAGCCATCAAAATTCAAGACATTGCGTCATATTTTTAAAAAAAGATGTTATGCTTTATGAGCAGTTCTCCATTTTTTGAGCGGAACTTGCAATGTGAAAGCATTACACAGCCACAGGATTAACCTCCCATAACCAAAAATCTATTAATTTTTCAAGCTAAAGAATACATATTAAGCAAATGTGGGCTCAATCATATAAGAAGAATTTACCCATGATGGACACTATTAGATTGTGAAATAGTTTCTGAAAGGAAATTGTGGAATCCTAATAGCTAGTGATAGTTTAAACTGTGGGGAAAGAAACTTTCACTGTTTAAGAAGGCTGGAAAATCAGTTTAAACGTTGCTTCTGGACTCTAATTTATATATAGTAAGGGAGGGAGAGATTCTATGTCCTGCTGCTGCAACAAATTGACTTATAAGCTTGAAAATTCAGTGTGCAAAAGGTGAGTAAAGTAGGTAAACAGCAGCAAAGGCAAATTTGGATATTTTGTAGTGCATGTTTATTTAGCATAAATGTTTCATAGCAGGTAGCTGCAGACAGACAAAAAAATGACAGTGTATATTGGGTAAAACACTGAGGGTGCAAAAACTCCTAAAGTAGAACAATAATGATCTTTAACTGACAATCCTACTTCACTTGACAAAGCATTCAGTGTTTTTCTCTTTCTTCTTCTTCCCCTTTCCCCCTTCTTTATATTCCCTGGATATTTAATGCCTTACATAGTGGCCGGGTGAGCATATGTTCTTGGTTAAGGACCATTGTTTATGAAGTTTTTCCAGGTTTCAGATTTCTTTGTGGCAAGCAGAACACCCAGGCCCCTGGCTGGTAGCAATTGGAGCCTTTCAGAAGTATGTAAACATTAGAGTGAGGAATTTATGAGTCTACAGTTCAGCTGTATGGAACATTTCTCAATGTGGAATTTTTTTCTTTTGTGTGTGTAAATAGATTCCTTGACTTCAAACACAGCTGAGCAGTACCTAGGTGTAGATAGAAAGGAACAACATCTGGAAATAATAACTACTTAGCCATTAGTTTAATGCCTATAGAAGCGCTAAAATAATATTCACATTTAAATTCAGAAAGTTGTTCCAAATGAATCACCCAAATGATCTTGGGCTAAGCAAATAAATAGGGTAAAAGGTGGGAGGAGATGTAATTAGGGGACTGTAACAGAACTTTCCAGTTGCTGACTGAATCTTTAAAAAGATAAGAAAACGAAGATTCCTGATTAGTTAAAGATTCTCTGGAAATTAAGGCTGGCAATTGAAGTTATATTAACAGCGAAATGATTACCCACACAGAAAATGCCTTTATTTTGGCATGGAATGTAGCCCCTAGTATTGCAGAAGAATATGGGTAATTTTACCATGACTATAAGGTCATGGTCATCTATTTATGAAAAATGTCTTATTCTGAATGGTGCAGGCAAAAGGCCCATGATCAAAGTTCCTTTCAGCCTGCCCTACCTCTTCCGCATTGCTGAATCTACTGAACATTTTAAATTTATCTATGTGGCTTAATGACACAGAAAACAGCATTTGTGAGGGTGCATAAGCATTACTTGGTGGATAGATGTTTTGTCATCATCCCTGAGAGAAAAATCTCAAAACTGCACATGTAAAGCATGTGACTGCAGAGAATGCATGCAGAGAACTGCACATGTAAATGGTGACTGCAGAGAATGAGGCAGTCAGCTTCATAATTTCGTTCCTAAGTGGTAAGATAAAAGTTTTAAAAAGGGTCAGTCACTGATTTCAGGGACTTTAGTCTCAATATGAAAAGTACGTAGCAGTACTTTGGCTCATATGTCTCTGGACCCTTAGAATTTAGTTATAACATTTTGGTATAGCTCTGGGTTAAAGAGAATATCTCTATTATGTTATTGTATTTAATGTGCTTATTGCTGTCATTCTTCCATTCTACAATTTCTAGTAGACTAAAGCCTTTCTTGTTCTTCATCTTGTTTCCTGAAATGTATACTGAGAAATGGAGGGGAAAAAAACATTGTATGTACTTAACACGTATTCCTCAAAACCATTGGATAATAGGTTCAAGGTGTTGTTGCATGTGCAATGTGCCTGAAAAAGTCAAAACAGGGGGTTACCTATTTCCTTAATATCCCAGTTCAGACCAAAGACTAATACACATAGTGAAACGTCTCAGTGGAAAAGAATATAATTGTGCATGAAAAGGACAAAAGACAAACATTTGCTTTACTGTAAAAATTGATCCAAAGTTTTAAATTCTGAATTCTGAACAAGATGAAAAAATAGGTTGTTATCAGGATGCAGTTTGTTCTCAGACCAGCATTTTAGGATGGTCTAAAATAGGCTTTTGTCAAGATGCAGTTTGTTCTCAGACCTAGTGCCAAATACTTTACAAGTGCTCACTGTGCAATATTTGGTTTACAATTCAAACAAATAGTATGTTGCTAATTAGAATTTATCCTGGTCATATTTTAAACCAAGACAGAACTGAAAAAAAAAACCAAAGAAGAAAACATATGTTTTCAGAGATTTACAATTCTGAAAATAAAGTTATAAACATCCCCTTCCATGTGTGAAGATAGTGATGATATCCATGAAATGTCCCTTTGCCAGTAGTAGGTCCACTGGAAATTTTCGCTGTGGCAGTAGAGGTTCATCTGATGCTGAATTTCCAAAACTGACTAAAGGTCTCTCTGTCTGTTCTTTCCTAACATGGGTTTTTGTGGAAATTTATTTAGGTGTCCATATATGCTTCTATGAAATTTTGTCAGCAGAAAAGCTTGGAAAGCTTTGCCCTCCATTAATTCAATCCATTATTTACCTGCTTAACTACAACAATGATACAGTTAAAGGCCTGTCTATGTGTATCCATGCCATCTAACACTGCAGCATAGTAATTCGTTGTAGGCTGAAATTTGGCGTGAGATTTAAGGTGCACTTTTCTTTTTCCTCAAGTTTTGCAAAGTTCTTAGCATCCGATAACATTTCTTCTTCTTTCTTTCCCCTAACAAAATATACAAATAAACAAAAAAACAAACTAAACCCCACAGAACTAAAAAGTAAATTACTCCAGGTGTTGGTTGGGGTGGTTTGCACCAAAAAAACCATTCTGTTTTGGTTTGTTATTTTTCTAATGTTAGGAGTCTTTTTGTCTTTGGGAAATTGTAGAGGCATGTGAGCAACATGGAGTAAATTCTGTTAATATTTTAACTTTCATGTCAGCCATAACTTTAACAAGAGATAATTCTATGCAAGAGAACCTGAGACAAGACACAGCTTAGCTCAATGTACAGCAGTACCATACTTAGAATTTGGGAAATGCTTCCTAATATGTGAGTGGAAAATCATTTGAAATGTCTATATTTTAACCCCTGCATGTGGATAAGTGATGTATATCTAAGTGTGAATGATCTCTTTTTCTAGACCAGTCTCATGAACTGTTAACATACTGTTAGCATCTTCTGGTCCTGAACAATTAACCGAGATGTTCAAAGTGTCACTGACCACTTATGTTTTTGAAACTCTTTTGTGAGTTTGAGATATGTCCTATTTATTTATTTGTGTATAGTCTCAGAAGTGTGTAAAATACAACACAAAAAAATTCAGTGCTTTGGATTTTTTATGCAAAAAAGCTATTCAATCACCTGGACCCTCCACCTTTGAAAATATTCCTGGTTCAGAAATGTGTCATTGAAGCACAATAGAATTTTACAACAAATGCAGCATGGCACAGTATCAGTAGTCTCAGTAGCAATTGACAGGGAAAAAAAAAGAAGGAACATTTTCTTTCTTGTATGGCCTGCCTTACTGTAGTACGCAAAAATATTCCTTAAATATATTAAAGAACAAGAACAGTGATGTTTGCAAAATACGTTTGTATCTGGGAGTTGCTACTTATATTTCTGAAAACAGACTCTGTAAAAACTTTCCACGCAATTTAGGAACAATTGCAGTAACCTACTTATTTGTGTTTCCTTATTAATTTTGGGATGGAGAAGGAGAAGTGTCTGTTATTCATAGGATGATGAAAGGAGGATAACCAAAGTGTGCCAGAAGAATTACTCTGATTCACAGATTCCTATTAATTGAAATAACAGTACCATTAATAGGAAAATCATAAATTTATTGATTGACTCTACTGGAGAACTTCCTGTTGTTCAGGAAAACTTTATCCTCAGTCAGGAAGCCTCAGCTTTGCCTGAGTTCATGTGTTTGGTTCTAGGTTCTTTTGCGACGTGTAACTGAGTGTAACTGAGTGTAACTGAGCATAACTTTTGTGACGTGTAACTGACTGTATCAATATATTGATATTCTATTTAATTTTTATGTTTCTCATTCCCTCCAAATTCAACCTTAATCAGACTCAAGCAATTTACTTGGCATTGCACATCCCTGAAAACAATAAAATATCTTTCTCTCCATTAAATAAGGAGAAAATATGTAATTGTCCAAATTTCTAAGTGGAAATCAGAACTGAAATAGCACTTCGTCATAACTACAGACAGATGCATGCTTAAGTGTATCTTTAAAAGTCTCTAAGGTGTAGTTATCATAAGCTTATTAGCTGTCTATATGAATACTTAAGAGAACAAAGTACTATTAGCTTCTCTGTTCTCAAGACCTTAACCTAATGGACCAGAAAAGTATCTGATCAAGAGCACTATTTATTGGGCATATCCTTTCTCTCTGGGGCTGCTCCTGAGCTCCTGAGGCTGAACCAAAAGATCCTTGTTGAGTTTCCATTTGCCCCTTATGCAGACACGACTTTCATTTACTTTAATGGGAGTTTTGCTTGATCTGATTCCCTGACACTTATGTGATGCAGAGGAGTAGATTGCAGAGGAGGTGTTAGTAATGGCCTTTAAAACTGTCAAGAGCCCAAAGGACAGTGATGTTATCTCAAGGAGAGCTTTTGTGCAGGAGTCATTTTATTTAGTGTTTTGTATGACTGTGAGTGCATGAACTCTCTCTCTCTTCAGTATGCACACAAGAGAAACTCCTCAAAATGGTCTGCATTTTCCTCCCTTGTGCTGTGGTGCATATATCGGTCTTCCCACTTTGTGTTTCTGCTTATGATGGAAAACAAAATGATGTTGTCAGATGAATCAAAATGCCTCACTACAGCAGTGTCCTGTGTGCTGGACTGCGCAATTAGCCTGGTATCTTTAAGTAGAGGCTTTTACTTCTTGTGTAATCCCATAATGTTGACGTACATTCAGATTACAATTCAGTGGTAAGTAATAGAGCTATTCAATCATTACAATCCTTCTAGCCCTCAAGAACTAATACTACATTCTGAAATACAAGTCAGTATACTAATACCTGTTAGTAGTTATCTGCAAATTATATATAAATGATCTTAGTTATTCTTATAGTCACAGTCATATGTACCCAAAAAAAGTATAAATTGCTATGTGATTATATTTGAGGGTGATGGAACCAGTGAGAGGTGCAGGAAGGAACTCTTCCTCCAAGTTCTGTTAGCATCCATGGAAATGAACAATTTTTTCTGTTTGACAGAGGATTGCTCAGATAATGTAATCCTGTTTCTCTAAGGTTGAGTTATAGGTCACTGGATGAAGTGGTTTTTGGATTTTAGTCCCTGTAATTTATATGTTGGCATTACATAAAAATATTCATGTTTCCAGAAGTTCTGATTTTTTTTACAAATTATTTTTCTTGTATATACTATGTGTTTATGTGTCATTTTATCTTTGTCTTAATGATAGACAACTGGGACTAATGAGTTAAAATTTTGAAAAATTGGTATTTGCAATGAAAAGTAGCTTTAAAAAACAAAAAAACCCAACTTCACAAATAAAAAAAAACCCCAAACACACCAGTTTGAGACAGAATTCTTTCTTTGTAAACAATATATTTTTCTAAGAAGAAGTGCTTGGAGCCTCTTTTATATAGAAAAGACAAAGCAGTGAAGTACTCCAAGCAGTAGTCCACCACTACAGAAAGTATAACAGGTTATGATATAAAAGGTCTCTTCTTGATCCTATTTTATTTAAAAATACAATAAACTCTTTACATATGTCCTTGCTGTCTTCAGACCACCTGGATAAAAATTAATAAACTGATGTCTTTTTTTTCTTTCCTTTGTACAAGAACATTAGTAAATGCCTGCTAAGGGCTGCGGTGAAGTTTCAGTGTGAGGCTGGGCTTCAACTGGCATTGTAAATTACCTGGATTGTTTTTGAGCAAATGGCTTAAGCATATTTTGCCAGCTTCAGTGTTTAAACCCTTTCCTCTTCTGCTTTACCTGAGAGTTTTCTTTTAAATATTTTAACCTCTTCATGTGGGCTAGGAAATCACTGTCATCATTGTTTTATTACTCTCCTTTAGACGAAAGCAAATCAGGAAGTGTGTATAAATTAGCTAAAGGAATGGAAAGCTGATATCTGCTAATGCAAGAAGACTGTATAGCCCATATCTAAAGTTTTCAGTTGAGTGCTGAAGGTGGCCACATTTCAAGTCCTTTAGTTGCTATAATAGAGCTTTAAATTAAAAAAAAATGTAGAGAATGTTCTCTATTGTGGTATTTTAATGTTATATCTAAAAGAAAAAAAAAGGATTATTTTGGTATTGAAAAGAACAAAGATAGCATCATTCAAATGGAAATTATTGATGTCTTTCAAGTTTTATCTAGTATGATAGTGAAGGAGGCACTGGCATACTAGCAAAAGAAAACCTTTTTCAGAGCTCAGCACGGCTGCAGGGATTTTATCTGCTCTGACATCTTTGATAATTTGACAGCTGCCTTTATTATTAAAAAAATCTAGCATCTGTAAGTTTAAGCTGTACCTTGTATGCAAGCTGAACAGAACATGATCTTAACCTAATTCCACTAGAATTTAAGCAAACCTGAATTTTGTAATCTACTGGCACACTCAAGTGTATCTGTTTCAGTGGCTAAAGGTTCTTTTTCAAAATATAAAATGATACAATGAATAACAAGCACACAATATCTTCTTGTCTTAAAACACACATTTTTGGGTACATTAGACCTTGAGTTTGGATTTTATGTTTCTTTTCCCTAGACATTGGTCAGGAAGTGGCCAGCTTGATCACAACATTAGTGTCTCGGTATCTCAGCATAACGATGTTGGTATTGTGAACGAGAGACTCGGTCATTTTGTGTTGGGTCCATTTTCCACTTGTATATCTGTGAAGAAAACAAACAAACAAACAAAAACAAAACAAAGAAAAAAACCCCAAAACACAAAGGTAAAATTTAGCTGAAAAAAAAGCTATAATTTGTTTTAAATATTAGGATGGTTCACATACAAGGACAACAGGGAACCCAACATGCCTACTGTGTCTGTGCATACAAGACGATTTATTGTTTATGTCAAGGATTTGGCAGTCCAAATGAAGACTTTTAACAAAATCATGGGAGAACTCAGTGTTTAATGATTGCAGCAAGTGTATACCCATGCCTCATCGAATCTACTTTCATCTATAAATTTATTTCAGATGAAACTGAAGGATTTTTAAACTTTCTGTCATTCTTGGACTGCTGTCATCCTAATTAAACCTACTTTTCAGTGAGTTGCCCAAATTCTGAAAGCCTGGACAAGGGAGTATAATTTCCTCAATAAATATATGTTAAACCCATGTTTTCTGGAAATGTCACTCTATCTTTCAGGCACAAGACAAAACACAACCATATAGTATTTTCTGAGAAATGACAAGCAGTGAGAAGGTGTCAGAGCTATGACTGTCCTTGTGGGTCCTATGCAGAGACCACATGGCAGAAACTTAGGAAAGTATTGCAGGAATTCACAGAGGAATTTTTAGGTGATCAGAAGAGGGCTACATGCATTAATTAAAAACATAAGAATATATGATGTCAAACCAACAGCCCATCCAGCCTAGAGCCCAGCCATCAACACAGGCAGCAGGAGATGTTTAGAGAGACAACACCAGTCTAGTTGCTTTTTGCAGTCCAAACTCTGTCAATGGCTACTGGCTGTTATTAAGTGGTACACTGTTATTTAGACATTTTAGTAAATGAACATCTAATTCTTTTTCAGCTTTCAGAGTGCCTCCACCTACAACGTCATAGTGCAGTAAGCTCTGTAAATTTGTTACTTGATGTTTTAAGAAGGATGTGTTTTATCTGCTTGAAAAGAACCTCCTTCTAGTTTGAAGAACCTTTATTTCTAATATTGCAATTTGGTTAACAACAGCTTCTTATTAGTTTTCAGGATTAATAATATCCCAATTCAATGTTCTTCACCACAAAAGAGATTAGTAGCAGCCACAGATTTGCAGATTCATTGTTCATTTCTTCTCCAGGTCTCTAAAATCATGAAAAGAACTGGTCCAAGCACCTACCCTATGGGGACCCCATTGCATATTCTTCCCCATCCCGGAAAGCAACTGTTAAATCCCATCCTATGCTGTTAAATCCCATCCTATGCTATGCTATGTTATGCTGTGCCATCCTACCCTACCCCTTCTATCATTTAGCTGACTTTCAGTGCTTAAAGGAAGCTTTTCACAACTTATTTTCTTTAGCAGCCATTGGTGAACCTTTAAAAAAATCTAAATACATTGGTTCAACTATCTCTTGTTCATACTCATACTTATTGTCATTCTTCCAGAACTGCAGGAGGTCAGTAAGGAAGGCTTTCTCTTTACAGAAGATATGCTGACTCTTTCCCAAAAGAATCTGTTTATTGATATGTTAAAGATTTTATTTTTCTATTATATACTCAGACTCATTGCTCCTGTAATTCCCACTATCCTAGCTAGATGTCTTATCACAGATAGACAGTCTTGACAATCTTCCTGATCTATATGTGTCATGGCCTCACAACGATATGTTACACACCATGGTGAAATATCACCTGGTACTGCTGACTTATGAACATCTAATTTATCTATTTTGTCTAATATATCCTGTATATTTTAGAAGTGATTGAATTCCTTTGACCTACATGCTACAAAAGGGCTTTAGATGTGGGAATATAGTCAATGTCTTCCACAGCAAAGACCAGTTCAAAGAATTCATTGTGTTTATTTGTTATAGCCTTGTCACAGCTGAGTTTTTTTTCAGAATTTTGTCACAATGTGGTATCACCAGTTCCCTATCAGAAGTGCTTTAATGTGCTTAGAGACAGTTTTACTATCAGTCTAAGCGCTCTTTTCCAGCTGCTATTCAAATTATTTTTGAGCTGTTTTTAGTTTCCTGCTCGTGTGTGTTCTGCATATTTGATTGGTTCAGTTGTTCTCCATATTTAGTGTGTTTTTAATTTCTTCAATGCTGTGTTTTTATCTATGTTATCATTGTTAGCTCATTTCTGAGCTACTGAACTAATGTAGGATTTTGAGGTCTACTTTGCTTTATTTTGAATTCACATTAATTTTACTTGGACTTCCACTGTAATCATTTTTAGGTAGAATTCAAGAGAAGTGAGGGGTTTAAGGATTTGTTTGGGGTTTTCTTCTTATGTTTTGTTTCTTTGGTTGGTTGGTTGACTTGTTCAGGGTTTTTTTCCAGGGTTTACTCTCCCATTTGTTTTGTAAAGCTTTCTTCCTTTCTGAAAATTGAAAACTCATATTTTGGGGTTTTTTTGGACCTTTTTCCTGCTTTTGAACCTTCTTTTGGCATGGTCAGTATCACATAACAAATCTCCTAACAGTGTCTTTTGAAATGGTTCCTCCTGCATGGCTCAAGACCAAATTCTTAACAGAATCTTTTCCTGTGAGTTCTAAGAGTTTTTTATTGTTCTAGAAATAAACCATTCATCATAGCAAAAAAGGAAGTTTACGTCTCATGCCATTTAACCCTATCAGATTTCTAGATAGATATTCAGAATCTCTCACACTTAGTACTCCTCCCAAACTTGGAAATTTTTCCATCTCACTCAGCATTTTGTATTGTTCTGATAAGGGCAGGCATAGTTCCATGCTAGTTCTACATTTTTATTAATAACATGAGATTTCCATGCAAAATGAATAATACTTTTAATTTATGATCATAATTTAATGTTCCTTAAGTTTCATACATCACACAGTGACATTCTTCTACCATTATGTCCTAGTCTAGAATGCCTATGAATCTGGAAGCCTGGCAACACAACATTCCATGGCTTATCCTCTTTCCACCAAGTCTCTGAGTTACCTGGTGTGTCAGGGTAATGGCTTAGATTCCAAGAATTGAAATAATTCCTTATGTTATTTTCCAGGCTCCCAGCATAGTTAAGGAAGCACTATTAAGTTTTGCCCTATTTCACTGACTAATGCTGCATATTCTATGCATAAAGCACTATGCTTACCTTGTGAATTTCCTCCCTCTCTTTTGAGAGGCACAATTTTTAGTTTTGATATCACTTCTGCAGACTGTGTCAGCCTAAACTACCTGTTCTGCTGCAACAACTGGCTTTCTATTAACTTCTGTTTTAAATAATCCTTTCAGGCATTTTGGTTTTGGGGTAGCTTTACCATTATGAGTATGCTGCAGCTGGTTTCCTTCTACTCAAGTTCCTCTGTCCATAAAGTTCTACAGTTCTAATGTGTCTAAAACTCTACTGTGTATCCAGTCTTCCTATTGGCTCCTCCACATATTGAAACTCTAGACTTCTCTCTATAAGAAAAATTAAATAGAATTTCAAAGTTGAAGAAGAGTTCTCCAACTGAAAAAACAAGCTGGGAAAAGGAATTAAAGTGGTTGAGGTTCAAACTGGACAAAGCAAAAGATTGTCATCTTAAAAAAAGTGGGAGTTTCTTGAGGCATTGAACTCTCAGAGGGACCTTCAATGCAGTGAGTCAGAGAAATACCCATGACGAACTGATATTACACACAGCATGGCAAACCTAACTAGATTATTATAAACCCATGACTTTTAAGAATATTTGGGATGAGAACAATGGTTATGTATCCATTTTTTTTTAATCATTCCTTTGAAGTCCATATTTACAGTCTTTGCTTAGCAGTGCCCTCAATTCCCAAACTATGCAATGTAGGGAACATCCTTTTGGAAATATCAAAAAATTATTCTTCCAACTTTCTACTTTTTACAGTCAAGAGTACATTTCCTTTCTAGCCATTAGAGTGCATAGTTTTGTGAAACAAGTTTACTTCAAACCATTCACTGTTTCAAAACTCAATTTTAAAGGCAACATTAAGTAGAAAACTATGGAAAAACAGATGAAAACCATAATGAGTTTGTGTTTGTTCTGTGGAAAAATTAGAAAGCATCTGCCTTTTCAACATTGCGTGGGCAAAGGTGCAAAGGGAAGAAAAAAATGTTTTTTTAAACTTGGGAATGATTTTACTTGCTTGACATGTAAAATACAGTCTAAGCTCTGAGGAATGTAATAGGCTACAAGTGTACAGAATTGAAGTAATTTCTGTGTTCTGACACATCTGTAGCAAAATTCATACATTCCTTGTTATATAAGCAGGAAGCTAAAGAAAGCACTTGTCTAAAGAAACTGGAAAACAATGATCCAGTTATTTTATTGGTGGTGGTGATTTTATTACAATTTGTTAGTAAAAAGAGAATACGTCATGCTGTCCCCATATCAAGGTATACATAGCAGTTGTTCTTGAGACAGTCAATATAAATATTGCAGTTGTTTATAATTCCCTCCAACACTGGGTCAAGGCACTTTCTTTTTTCCAGTTACCATCAGCTTCAAATTTGCAATTTGTTTCTTCTCTTTCAAGACAAAAAACATTTATTTTAGTTTACTATATATTTTATCTTTTACAGAAACATATATTATGAGAACTATTTTATGTGTCTGTATAAACCCTTGAACATCTTGTTCCTTTATTCTTTTGAGCCATCTTTGTCCAACTTGCCAGAGAGGACGTATTAGGTTTCTAAGAAGTGGATTGATTAGATGATTTCTTAATATTAGATGATTTCTTAAGATTATTAACATGTTCTTTCTAACTACACAGTAAACAGTTCTGTCTGCAATCAGTTTAGTCCTGAATCAATCAGCACTGTCTCCCTCAAAAACATTCAAGTAAAGATCCCATTTAGAATGTGGCCGTGTAAAACAAAAGCAAATTTTTATGGCTGAATATTTGCAACTTTTAGGGCAAGCAGTGAGTTCTGCATACTTTGAACAAACTATCAGGTTCCATCAGGTATATTCATCACATTTATCCAAATTGCATATATCTGAGATTTATGGCAATGGAGGCCAAGCTTTTAAACTTATTGATATGAAGGTGATGGTATTTTATTTCTATTATAAAGGCTTTTTCTGATTCAAGGAAATGATTTCACACCATGAATCAAACTGAATTCAAAAACTTACGTAAAGACTGAACTCTTCAGAAAAGGTTTCTGTTGCTTTTAAGACAGCATCACCGTGGAGTATATATCAGATTGAAAGCCAGTACTGTCCTATCTAAAGAAGAAATATTTAAACTCTGTTCTTGTGTCTAATATTGAGAATGCTGAACAAAGTACAGCTATGACAGGCTATATGATATAATTCTATGCTGGTGACTATGAATGGTGTCCCAGACAAAGCGTGGGCACACCAAAAGCTAGCATGGTTTTCTTCTGAATTTTAAATATGGGTTTAGCTTAGGGTAATGCTCATTACACTATGATCTTGTCGCTCCAAAATGTGAAGGATGCAGAACAGTGCAGACAATTGCACTCAGAGGCCTAAGTGTGACCCATCGGCCCAACTGAGACAGGAGTTGCAACATGCTCTCCTGAACCACAGATGAGAAGTCTAGAGAGGAAGTGCTTTTGGTTTATGAAATCTACATTTAATGGAGTTACCTATTTTAAAAATAATTGCATCCAAAATCAAGACAAGTAACATTTACAGAATCACAGAATTAACTAGGTTGGAAAAGACCTTTGAGATCAAGTCCAACCTATTTAGGTGTGATGACTCGCCCTTAAGGGGAAGGGAAGAAATTTAGATATCACTGTTAGTTTTTTAAGCTGAGTTTTAGATGACAACACAAGATGCCTTACAACCTTGCTCCGTTAGGTTCTTTCCTTGATGAAGGTAGAACCTCCTCCTAGTCTTCCAGGTGTGTGAAAAAGAACATGAATGAGATATGTACAGTGACCCACTGATGCAACTGCCATTCAAGATTCTCAGTGTTTTCAATCTACTTCTTTGTCAGATAGCAGGAATGCTGAGAAGGTCTAAGTGTTCTCCTGATAATGACCCCAGATTCTCCCACCCTTATTCAGGTTGATCAGTATTTTACCCCAAGCAGTATAAGTAACTGTTAAGTAACAAGGTAATTCAGAGCCAACAAGTGACAGATTATAGCTTTCTTTCAAGTTTTCTCATCTCATATTCACATAACTTAGTTCCTATTTCTGACAAGTTGCAAGCTGACTAGGACCAACTTGTCTACATGTCACTCAGGTGTAAAGACAGGAAATCTAAGTGCCATTTTTACTGCTATTATTGTTATTTTTATTATTATTGTGTCTAAGTAGAAAAAAACACTTGCCACTGCAGAGACTCCAATAAACCCATCACTGATTGCTGCCACACTTCACTCTTCTTCAGCCAATAAAGACAAAAAAGATTTGATTTCATGGTCTCCTCATTTTTGCAGACTGGTGTGCCCAAATTCTTCAATTTATTTATTTAGATGCTGTTTCCTTAGAAACATCAGCCCACATATTTCACACAGTTTGATGTCTGTTCTACAAATTGAGAAAAAAAATGCAAACAAGCACTATTTAATGACTGGTTAATATTTAAATATATATAATTACTTGAGTAGGTTTTTTTTATGTTTATATCCCATAATCTGCATGTTTTAAGTACCGTTTGAAAGACAAGTATAAAGAAGAGATATAGTCACAAATCAGGCCAGCTAGGTTTGTTTGCAGAAAATGTGTCCCTGAAATCAATGTTGTGAGATTCAAATTTACTGTTGAGATCCTCAATATAGTTTAACATTGAGTGAGTCTGTGAGAATGCAGGGGACATGAGACGAAGAGAAGTTTCAGAGCTGTTATCCGTTATTTTGCTCCCAGAAGAGAGTTTTTGTCCCAGAAATAATTTTTGTAATTAATTTAACTGTTAGACAACACACAGGGTGCCCTAGATGTAGATTTATCATTGCAAAACCTCTTTTGATAATTTTTGAGCAGTCTTGGGAATCTGAAGAGGTCGCAGTTGACTGGAAGTGGCAAATGTTGCCCTGATTTTCAAGAAGCACAAGAAGGATGACCCTAGAAGCTACAGACCTCTCAGTCTCACTTCAGTAGCTGGTAGAATTATAGTAAAGACTGTTCTGAGAGGCATTGAAAAACACCTGAAAGACGAGGCAGTCACTCGTGACAGCTAGCATGGCTTCATGAGAGGAAGTCCTTCTTATCAAACATGATCTCCTTTCCACTGATCTCTTCTCTGTAGTGATCAGTGACAGGACCTGAAAAAATGGCCTGAAGCTGTGCCAGGAGATGTTTAGGTTGGATATTAGAAAAAGGTTCTTCACCCAGAGGGTGGTTGGGCGCTGGAACGGGCTCCCCAGGGAAGTGGTCACAGCATGAGCCTGACAGAGTTCAAGAAGCATTTGGAAAATGCTCTCAGGTACATGGTGTGACTCTTGAGATGGTGCTGTGCAGAGCCAGAGTTGGCCTCGATGATCCTTTTGAGTCCCTTCCAACTCAGCTTATTTTCTGATCCTGTTATTTATGTTATACATTAAGAACAAATACTAGGAGTACCAAACTACACTGTACATTTTATCTTTTATGGCCAAGTAAACATCAACTATGCTGTTGGATATTTTTAGTGTTTCTCTTTCTCTGCACAAGAAATTTTAAAAGGGACATGAATATTAAAAAAACCAAGCTCTATTATTTCATTCTTTGACGTTTCTATTGTGGTCAGAAGTTTGAAGAGTTTCTTTCTCATTGGCCTGGTATAGAATAATTTCGATCAGTTTATATGTTATTTTAACTGAATGAAAAAGGTAGCATTTTAATTTTAAGGTCATTTAATTTTAGGGTCATTCTCCTATGTCTGTTTGGTTTGGGTCATGTTGTCACCCCCTGCCCCCCTAGACCCTTTTTTCGTTTTTGCTCCAAATGTCATGTTTTCAAGAACAAAAAGCATATATGGCTCGTTTCCCAAAACTGTTTTCCTAAACAAAGCTGCAGTACAAGGACAACAGCACAGCTCTTATTAGAAATCTGAATCCAGGTCTGGGGGAGCAATTCTATGTCATATGCATAATGTGTCTGGCAAAGCAAGCTAAATGTGTATTTGCTTTATATGTATAAAGGGCACTTGCTCAATAAACATGATTTCTTTCCATAACCTAAAACTTTTTCCTAGTGTTTATAAAGTCCTTCCTTTGTATGTCTTATTCAACTTGCCTTGAATACTTCGTCTAGATTTTGAAACAGATAATACATAACTTCTCCACTGAAAGTAACCTGGTAAAAAACCACTTGTGTCAACCAAAACACCCTCTGCCAGATCCTAGAGTTGAAACACAGAAAGTCAATACAAATCCAATACATAAGTTCTATTTCTTTCTAATTTTTTTTTTTCTTTCAGGATAAAGGGTATCTTTTATCTTTCCTCTTACACTAGTAGGTGTTAATCCAGCAGTAATCCAGACTTTCAGGATCCATACCGTAAATTTTAGAAGTTTGATGACAGCCAAAAAAAGAGTGTTGGAATGAAGATAAAAGGAATTTACCCTAGTAATAATGGAATATGGAGCATTTTATTACCTATCATAGGTCACTGTTTCCCTTTCAGTCCAGGGTATTAGTGACCTCAGACTGTTACCTTGTGAGAACTGTTTTATGATCTATATAAAATGAGTTGCTAAGTTCACTGCATTTTCCTGTTGCCAAATATACGAATATACACTTTGAAGTAATCTAGCACCACTTTGACTACTCTTACCTAAGAATCTAAGAAAAGAATGTGACACATTGTCCTGGTTTCACCTGGGATAGAGCTAATTTTCATCCTAGTAGCTGGTACAGTGCTGTGTTTTGGATTCAATATGAGAATAATGTTGATATCATTGATATTTTAATTGTTGATGTGCAGTGCTGGTGAGCAATGATACTTTGCATCACTTTTTTTTTTCCTTTGAGTTTTCTTCTTCTTTCTCTCTTTTTGTTATCTATCTCCCATTTCATTACTATTATTACTAGTATTATTAGTAGTAGTGTATTTTATTATATTTCAGTTGTTAAACTGTTCTTATCTCAACAATGGATTTAATTTTTTTATGTTTCTCCTCTCCTAGATGGAGCAGGGAGAAAGAAATTGTGGAAGGATGTGTCTTCCAGAATAGAGTTGAAGTAAATAGGTGAAGAATCTTGAATGAGGGGACCCTATAATGATTTCGTTCAGTGATGACTTTACTCTCTAGAATTCTCCAGAAGTCTTGATATCAAATTTTGCACTGAATTTAATGTAGTTTAAAAGTAATTTCTAGAAACTGATTTTTTCTTGGTAAGTGATTTCATTGTATTGTATGGGAAAAGGGAAGGCTGATGATGGGAGATATTGTGTGTCAAATTTTAAAACAGGTATTTCTCTCCACCTGAGCAATCAGGCACCCAGATGATACCTATTTTGTCAAGGTGAAAATTAAGTAGTAGACAGAAGTAAAATGCTGAATGCTTTTGCACCTTCAGCCCTCAAAAGTGAATATCCATTCTTAAGTACAGATTTTGCCTAAAACACTCAACAAAGCAGTGCAATGCTTAAAAATTAATTAAAGCCTTTTTTTGTGTAATCATACATGTGTTAATGATGCCAATCTAGGATGGTTCCAGAGACAGACAAACTCAAAGCTCTGTGGCTGGATCGTAACTTTCATAATAGTTTTTAATGTTACAGTAATCTTAGGGGCAGTTTTACAAGCAGTGTGTAAGGAAGGTGAAATCTTGCCCATGAAGGACCTGTAGCATTTTTCCTCATTTGAAAGCACATGTGTATGACATTTGATACAAAAATCCCTGTTAGCATAATTAAATCTCGGCTTCTGTTGAGAAATAGCTCTTCCTTTTCAAACCTGAAAAGAATGCACTTCTGATCAACAGCTGTGTACTCTTGAGTCACATTGTGACATGGCAAAAGGAGAAGATCCAAGCACACAAAACTATTTTATTTGCTCTCTGGCTGAAAAAAAATTCAGAGAGGCCAAATCCTAAAATATACTGCAATTCACACGGCAATAAACAACAGTTTAGCTGCACAACACTCAAATTATTTAAAATAAAATAAATGTGTGACAAAAGAGGAATGGTTTGATCCAGTAAATCTCTATATTTTTTAAATTATGTCAGACTCTACATCTAGAATATTTCAGACTCCAGCCAAGGGTCATGAAGATGACTGAGGACCTGAAGCAGCCCAAATACGAGGCAAGGCTGAAAGAGTTGGGATTGTTCAACTTCAGAAAAATTATTTTTCAGCCAATTGAACCTTTTTGTTTGTTTGTTTCTGCAAGGGTCAAATACTGGTACAAGTCAGCCTGAGAGGTTATGGCCTTGGAGATATTCAAAATTCAACTTGACATGGCCCTGACAAACATTCTGTAGCTGACCATGCTTTGAGTAAGGTGGGTTGAATAGACAGTCTCCAGAGATCTCTTCAGTCATTTTCTGCCTCTGTGAATTTTTGTGTGGTAGTTCTAACAACTGTACTAATATACCAAAGCAATAAGAGAAGGAGAGGGAAAGTATTATCTTTTTTCCAGCAGTGGTAGATATAATAACTCTGTAGAAATTGATGTTCTGTGAATTAGTTAGCCTTGCTCTAGCCTTGCCTCATGATAAAACACTTAATTTGCCTATACTGAGGTCTGAGTTTGGGAAGTAACCTAGTCCTGTTCCAAAAGGGGTACTTGTTCAAAAAACAGAGATAGTGCCTTAAACAACTGGAAAATTTCTGGCAAAAACTAGACATCCGTAGTTTTAGAGTGTGCATATAGGAGTGGGATTCCAGAATCCTGCGAAATCCAGGACTTATGCTGTTAAAGCATAAGCACTTAAATTCTGTCTAGATGGTAATTTCTCAGTCCTTTCAGGAAGCTGATGTTAAGATACTTGAAGGCAGGTTACTTTCAGTGGTCTGACATTTAGGTGTCCCACATGAACATACTCACTACTCTCCTGGGTAACCTTACTGAAGAGCTTTGCCTCTGTTTTGCTGTCTTACTAAATGGGTAGTTACACATTACCCTCCTCAAGCCCATATGCAAAAGCTCACAATATTGTTCTAACTATAGTATGCACATGTACTATGTCAAAACTCTGCCTGAATGTATCCATATATACATGTACACAGTGTGAATTTAAAATAACTATAGTAATTACAGGACAAAAAAAATCTTGTGTAGGTGTGTGCATGCAAATGTAATTTCTCATTCACATTTGACAGCAGCTTTATATGCCCAGGAAAAAAAATATAGAAAAGGGGAAAAAATCCCCGAAGTCCTCATTCATTTACCTAATTATGTGAAACTCCAGGCTCCCTTAATGATTACTGCATGTCAGACTGAGGTAGAAATGTCAGCTAGCCAGAATAAATGGAAAACGAGAATATACTATTTTCTCATAGCCCTGCCAAGATCTAACAGTGCAAGAATACTTTCACATTTTATGAACTTTGCCTCTGGAATTTTTAAATGTGACAACCTTTAGATGTGCGGTTTAACTTAAATACAAACATTCTCCATTTCCATACCTTATTCTTTTCCAGTCCTGCTCTCACATCTGAATAGTCTGAGCAGGCAGATGAAGAGTAATCTGTTAATTCTCTGTCCATCATTTTGGTTTAGGTTTTGAATTTTGCAGTTTATTTTTGAAAGAGGAAAAAAATGCAAAATATATTAGTGGAAACAGAAATAAAAAGATTGTATGAACAAAGAGAAAAGGGAAGAAGTGTCCTGATGTTTGTACTTGTGACCCAGTGGCAGTTGTCTTTAGGTTGTAGAATTTCTGTTTGAAATTTCCAGCTGGAATTTTATGAAGAGAAATAGAAGTTGTAGCAATCTGGCCAGACACACAGGAAAGAGACACATTTATTTTCTCTTGGGAAACAAACCAAACCAAACCAAAAAACAAGAGAGATATCAGTTTAATATTTTACCCTTCGAAAGAATAAAAGAATAAAAGAGAATATAAATGTTTCAGTAAAATGATATGGCAGCCACAAATGTAATTTCATTAACTGCTCAGTAATAGGAACATTAAAAGTGCTGGAGTGGGGGAAGAAGAAGGAATAGTAGAAATAAGCAATGCCTTTATACAAAATATTTTGATCTGTGATCGGTTGGGCAGTGTGTTCTCAAAAGTGTTTTTTCTTTTTCTTTTTTTTTTTCTTATGGCCCTGTATACTCAGAAACTTGCATGGCAACCAGATGGAAAGCAAAACCACTGAGGTAGCTGGAGAAAAGACCAGCGCTAAGCTTACAGGAATGGTGCAATTCCAGTTTAGTTTCAAATTCTGTCAATCTATCTGTAAGAAGATGAAGGAAATAGTAAAAGCACCTATTACTAGACTATCTAAACAGCTCAAAGAAAAACAGTTATGAATAGTATAATAATGTCCAGCCTAATGCAGGTAAAGATCTGGTGACAGTAACTCCAAGTCTGCTAATAGTCTTTCATAACTCATGTCTTATTTTACTCCTCTTTTTCATACTCGACTGCTGTGTCAAACTCATAAAAACATTTTGAATCCAGGCTTTGTAATTTGAAAGCTAGTTTTCAACCTTCTTAAGAGTTTATAAGTATACTGTTCAAACACTTAGATTATATTAGGAGTGGGCCAGTCTGTGTATCCATCAGAAAAATGAACATTTACTACTGCTATTCATTCATTTATTTTTATGCAGTTTGAAGTGTCTGCATCTGGCTTCAGGCAGTTTTAAAGTACTTAAAATGTGCAATGATGGACATGGAAGTTCACACAAAATAGGGAGACAGTCAAAGCTGTCCAGTTAAAACAAAACTATTTCTGCATACTGAAACCTCCTATCTAAATATTTGAGATGCCCAATGCCACATTACATGTCTAATTCTCCTGGAAAATCAAAAACAGTATCCAACTGATTTCAGAAGGCTTTGAATTGTACTCCACACATGTGTAAAAACTATTTTTATGTGTTCTGCCATAGAATGTAAAAAAGCTGGGCTGAATCAGACCAACAGGAGAACGGAAAACAGTAGTTACAATATGCACAATCAAAGCCTCCTAATTTAAATCTGTTTTTTATATGAAACATTTCCAGTGATCATATCTTCATTTGTGTTACACGGAACGGATGATTTACAAAACTGTATCCCAAGATTTTAGAACTTTACAAAGTAAATCAGTGAGAATTATAGCTGTGTGATACACCTTTCCAAACTAAAATTACCTGTCACATTTTTCAAAAGCTTCTATGTTGCAACAACCTGTCTATTATGGGGGTGTTGTGCTTGTGTAAGCACAAAGACCTTGACTCAACTGTGCATTTGTTATCATACAAGTGACATCTCAGATGCCTCAGGATCTGTGAGACATTCATGTGAACTGACTGATATGAGAGAAACCCGTTGTTTACCCAAGGCTTTCCTTTGTGCCTATTGGGGTTCCAGCTGGATACTACTCAATTTATTTCCAATAAACCCCAGTAACTGGATGTGCAGGAAACTGAATTGAGCCCATAATACGAATAGAGAATTTATCTTGGCTGCATTTACTCTAGTAACCTGACTGTGACATGGGCTTTTCTCTGACCAGAGGTGCAAAGTGACCATGCTGTGATCTAGTATCAATTTTCTTATACCCTCTCCCACCTCAGAAGAAGGTAGAAACACCCTAACTGTCTGCTGGGAATGGCTAACATCCAGACTAGGATGTTTGGAACAGGACTAGTTGCCTTGAAACGAAACTTGGACATGGAACATCCTAACAATTCATGGGTACAATCAGTTGACTTTCTGTGTTTGAGTTTACTCTCTGCCTCTTCTTAACTGTCTCACGGAGATGTTGACCATATCTTCAGGGCACTGCAAATATCACCAGCTCTCATAGGAATATGGGCCTTCATAGGGATTCTTTCCAAGACGACGAGGCAGGGACTGACAGCCAGGGCCCACCCTATTGTCCCAGCCAGGAGCAGAGCAGCTGGGACACTGGGAACAGCCCAGCCCCAGGCATCGGGCACTTCCATGGAGGTGGAAATGGGCCAGGGACAGGATGAGTTGTGGGTCCATGGATGAGCCTGGCTTGACAGGGCCCATAGCCAGGCAGGGCAGGGCTGCGGGGAGCTGCAGACGAGCCCTGATGTGCTGTTGTTGGACAAGGCCGATGGCCCTGGGAAGCTGACAGAGTCCTGGGTTGTGGGCAGGATAGGAAAGGCCCAGGAGAGGTCAGGCAGGACTGTCAGGGGCCTGAGAGCAGCCTCATCATCTTCACAGGCTTATAGATGTTCCAAAACAGCCTCCTGCAGGGGCTATGTCTTCACAGGAACTGTACCAGCTCGAAGTGGTGGGAGATTGCTGAGCAGCTAATGAATAAGGAGGAACAATAAGCTTAGCAAGAATAAATGGAAGTGCATAAAACCTTTAATGTGAATAGGTCTGTTAGAGGGCCTCTACAAGGATATTATACAAGTGATTAAACAGTGAAAAATGAGAAAGTTAAGAATCAGCTGATCTGACTTCGTGGCGAAGCCTGAATTCAGGACAAGACAGTCCTGGAGGTGAGGGCTTATGGCAGTCAGAAGAGCCCTTGTAATGTCCCCAAGGTAGCACACAACCCTGCCTTTATGCAGTCAGCACTAATTTGCTGTCACTGTCAGAGCCAAATATATTTGATATACTAATATTAAAAAGAACATTCCACCACACCAGAAAACCATTTGCTTTCAGGGCTAACGCTGATAAATTTACTGTGAAACATCCACAGCATAATGCTCAGTACAGTATGCTGCTTGGTTTCCAAAGGCCTGCCTAATGGGGACACATGCCTCATCTTGCTTTTTACTTCCAACACCCAGCTCAGCTGTAGAGAGGCAGAAATTTAAAATTGAAAATAACCTTTCAGCTGATTCCTTGCATAATTGCTATCTTGTTTTGTTAATACTGTGGTTGAATTATAACTTGCTGAAACCCTGGAGATTTGTGTGCTGGTTTATCAGCCTGAATTTGCATTGACATGCTTTTCAGTCAAGTGAGTAACTAAATCCTGTGGCCTTGAGTGAGCCTGGCAGTATTTGCATAGAAAATTAGAGGTAGATTAGGGAGAATAAATATATGATGTCTCCATAAATAGATGCAATGATGACAATTTTGTGTATCTCAAAATACTACTGAATTTCATTGAAAGACTGTGGCTGACATACCAGCAATGCTTTGAAAAAGCAATATAATAAAAATAGGTGCAAGACAGCCAAACCTCTGCTGCAATACCAGGCAGCCTTCCACTGTGGTTATCAGAAATGCCCATGTCTCTCTTGACTATCATTCATACGTGAACATAAGCAGACTAAAACAGAAATTTCAACTGAAGAAGCTGGTCATCATTTCCCATTTACAACCTAGTGAAATTAGAACTTTACATTTTTGTGGAGCAGATCTGTACACAGAGTAAACTTCTTAGTTTCCTCAGACTATGGGCTATTTATTAATTATTTTTTTCCACTTAAAAAGGAGTAGTTAATTTTGTAAATTTTTCATCCTGATTATCACAAAGGCTGCTGATGCTAGACTATCCTGTTAGGAATTTTTCTCCTGTTTATTTATAAAAGATTAGGAAAAAAACTTTCAAATTAAGGATGTGTTTATTTATTTCATTGTTAATAATCTTCTGAATGAGACTTGTCATCACCAGAGAGAAATGGACATGTTCCATATGGTTTCAGCCAGCATTCAATGCTTTAAAAGAAATTGCAAGAAGCCTCATTCCCCTTAAGGTAAGTAACTGGTGACAAGTTTAGGATTTTTTTTCCCTTATGCGCAAATCCATCAGCTTTTATTGAATCCTTAATTTTGCTTAATGTAACTGAGGGTATTTTGAACTCTGAGAACCAGTTAAGAAAGTTATATCCATATATCTGGAACTCCTCAATGAATAGGAGCATTGTCCTCAGCCCCCGAGTGCTTTTACAATAATATTTCTGTTTAGGTTCTGTTTAAACCAACTCTTCATGTTCCTTGAGCTTCTGAGAATTTCTCTCACTTGGCTAGAGTGGGAGCAGATGGCTTTGATTAGATCACCGAAGACTTTATCTTTTAATCACCTGCTTCACCCAGTCTGAGAGGGGAAAAGGGCAGACATATGAGTAATCTCCTCCTTTCTGCCTCTCTGTCTTACCAGTCCTCTGCAAGGCATCTGCTAAGACCTCATTCATCACGGTGAAAGCTGCGAACGGATAGCTGTGTAATACCCCTTGGTTCTGCTGTGGTGGTGTAGTGCCTAACCTCTCCCCTGGAGAAGGAAAGGCTACATGTACTTTTGTCAACCTGTCAGCAAGCACTTCTCTCTCTATACCATTTGCTCAACTCTCTCCCCCCATCCTGGCAATGTCAGGTTTCTGAAAATGTTTCATTTTGAAGAAAACTCCAGAGGTAGTTCTCATGAGCATGTATTCTTTATTTCATTCCTCAGTGCATAGCCATATGTGAAAGATGTATTTGTCTGCATGTGTGTGTATATATGTGTATCTATTTGTATACATATGTATTTTGTGTACATATCCATGCCTCAAAAACATCAAAAAGGAGTGGATACTGTGCTTCCTTTAGGTATAAAAAATATCAGTGATGGCAATTAAATTTAATTTTTTTGGTCACAGTTTTAAGTGAGGCTGTCATAAAACCACAACCTTCCTTCTCTGTTTTTGCTTCACAGGAAAGTAGTCTACAGAATTCTCCAGAATGAAGACATAATATTCTCCTTGGACTGCTGAAGAGTGGCAAGTTAATTCTTTCCAGAAGAGTTTTCTAATATTCTACTAGTTTCCTGCTGAATGTTAATTTAGAATTCTTAGACTAACTCACATTTAACATTAATCAGCTTTTCAGGGAAAAAAACCAAGACTGATGGCTGATTAAAATAGATTTCTGAAAGTTTCTTTGATTTGAGGCCAAATT
This sequence comes from Rhagologus leucostigma, assembly GCA_013397725.1. Classification (NCBI taxonomy): domain Eukaryota; kingdom Metazoa; phylum Chordata; class Aves; order Passeriformes; genus Rhagologus; species Rhagologus leucostigma. The sequence goes on from VZTD01005999.1 coordinate 3,328,242, forward strand.
ACAGCTTTCTTACTTTTAGCTGGTTTTTATTCAGACAAGTTTCTGTTTAAGCCAAGGGATTTTTTTAAATTCTGTTAAAGCCAGCATTATTCTCATCAGAATTTAGATCAGCTGTGAGAGAATCAACTTTTGAAAACTTTCAATACTTACATAAAGAATTTTATAAATAAGCAAAAGATTTATATATCTACAAAGTGATCAATTTCATAAGATGAGAAATTTAAATATAAATAGCATTTAATAATAAATAATTAACTTTAAAAGTGCCTAAGCATTGCTCAGATGTTTAATCATATTGACTGTAAGCCTTGGTTACAAGATTTATTGATGTTGTATAAAGAGATTCTTTCTTTTAAGAGATTTAAAATAAAAAATGATAAGGAGACATGCAAAATTAAATCCCAAATGCTTCTTAATTTAATGAAAACATGAAACTTCTCCTCTGCATTTTACTGACTTGTTCCAGAATTCATCAAAATGACACTAAATTTGGGGAGAAGAGGATTTAAAGTCATAGTGTGAGCATAAATCCTTTTTTTTTTCCCCTGCAATACAAAGCACAGCTTTAAAGGGAACAAAGTGTTGTGAAAGCATGACAAAGTTATATTTGATATCAAAAGGATACATGCAATGTCTGATTCATACCATAAGAAAGAATACTTGCTTTCAAGATACAGTTTACTCCTCAAGCTATCAATGAGCCTTTTTTGTGCTGCATCTGCCAGAGCAGCTCAGCTTCACCGCGTCTTTGTAGACACACAAGATGACACATTTATACCCCACAGGTATTAATAAAATCATGGATTTATTGAATGGTTAGGGTTGGAACGGACCTAAAGATCATCTAGTTCCAACACCCCTGACATGGGCACTAGGCCAGGTTGTTCAAAGCTGCATCCAGTCAGGCCTGGAACACTTCCAGGGATGGTGCATCCTGGTGGTATATGTTAATACTCAGCAGAGATTCACAGTTTTTTTACAAGAAACTTCACCAAACTTGTCTGAGAGTTCATAGCCCACACTGGCCCTGTTACCCTGATCACCAGCTAGGAGGCAAAGAACCTTAAGGTCAAATTCAGGTAAATTAAACTGAACAGAAATATTTCAAGAATACAGCAATCATATTTTGCACACAGCCATTGAAAAGCATGGAGAACTTTGATATTAACACCTTAGACTAAGTATCTCTGATAGGTATTAAATTCCTGTTTAATAAGGCAGTTATTGTATGTTAAGTGAGTACTCGCAGATTATTTAACACACAGAATAACAGTTATGTATGGGTTATCTGGCAGATTTCTTAAGAAACAAAATGTCACTAAATGTCATTTTATTAGACTTCTAGCTTTAGCATCACCTTTAACTAAAGGAATTTAACACTAGAATTCCTAATAACATTTTTTTGGTACACTGTCCTGGTTTCATCTGGGATAGAACTGTTTTGTATTTAGGAAGAGAATAGTGTTCGTAACATTATTTTAGTTGTTGCTCAGTGTTTACACTAAGTCGAGGTCTGTTTAGCTTCTCAAACTACCCCACAAGTGAGTAGGCTTAGAGGAGCACAAAAATTTGGGAGGGGACATGGGACCTGACCCAAACTGGCCAAAGGGATATTCCATTCCGTGTGGTGTCATGCTTAGCATATAAAACTGGGGGGAAAGTTGGCTAAGGGATGGCTGGGCATCAGTCAGCAGGTGGTGAGCATGTGAAAGTATATTGTGCATCTCTTGCTTTGTATATTCTAAATTTTGTGTCATTATTATTATTAGCATCATCATTATTTTTCTTCCCATTTCTGTCCTATTAAACTGTCTTTATCTCAACCCACAAGTTCTACTTTTTTTTCCAAATCCCGCCTCATCCCACTACAGGGAGGGTTGTGAGCAAGAGTCTGTGTGGTGTTTAGCTGCCTTGTTGCCTTAAACCATGACATACAGAACACCATGCATATTAAGGAAAGAGAATTTCTCATTAATTTCAATATGCTGAAAAGAGAGTATGTAGTCCACTTTTTAACTTCTGTCTTATGTATGATAGTGATATCTGTGTGATATTTTGCACTCTTTATGTTGCCTGGACCACTTTATTTCACTTTATGGTATCTGTATTGGGATTGCTTCTGACATTACAAATAGCAGAATGTCTTCAAAATATCTTGGTAAGAAAGTCCATTCATCCTTTTTCCCATCTCATAACATTTTGCACAAAAGTGAATTAATTTAGTTTAAACTCAAGCTAATTCTCCAGCAGCCCACAGTACCTATTTTGCCAACTTAGAAAAAATTGAGACAAAAGCTCATGAAAGTTCTCCTCTGAACCAAAGAACTACCTGGTTAGAGTTCAATAAACAGAAAGTAAATTCTTTATCTCTATAGTTCAGCATGTTTCCTGCCCTTTTTGGCTAATTAGTTAATTTAAAGAGGTATTATTCTTTGACTGTATGGACCAAGTTTATCTCATAAAAATTTAAGAAGTCAGAGCTGTGGATTTGACTGTGCAAGGGTTGTCAGAATACAGAATTAATCTTTATGTTTTGACCCTCTCAAGTGCTTGCATATTGTTCTCCACTTACCTACCCATCCAGAAAATGCAAGGGTAAAATCTCCCAGGTGAAGCGGCAAACTAACAAAATATTCTCAGGGAAAGCAGGGTTGCTGCATATACTTTCCTCATTACCCTCCCTTGGAGGGTATTGAACTTTGAAATTGATTTAAAACTCTTTTATGCTTCAATTGAAAACAACCCCCATGTGCTCCCAGTTCTTTCCTCAGAGCACTTGTGTCTCTGTAATGATTTTGCTTTTATAAGAACTGAATTTTCAAGTTATGGTGCAAGATGAATACTTTGATATATGCCATGGAGTTTGCTTCTGGGTGTCTTGTGCTCTCTGTTCAAATAAATATCGTTGGTCAACACTACTGAAGGAAAGGGTGGTCAAATTGCTGGGAAAAAGTTTAGCTGCAAAGTGAAACTGGTAACCAAATTATAAAAAGACACATTTTGTGAACTTTTTGGGGTTTTAGTTTAATGGTATTTTGAAGGAAGAAGAGGAAAAATAACCCCTCCATGTGACCTGAGAAAGGGATTCAAAAACACTTACCTTTTTTCCTACAGCTCCTGCCGGGTTTCTAGGGAATTGAGGGCAAGTGATTTTAATCTTAGTTGCTCACTCTAAAATGGACCTGCTGATTCTAGTAAGTCTGCAGTAATTAATATTTAGCTAAATATGATAAATAATATTTCATTTAAGTTAGTAACTACTTTTCATATTTGTATAAGATGTATACATATTATAATATTTCTAAGTAAAAATGGAATGAAAACAATATCTTTTGCCAAAACCCGGCTTTATGCAATTTCCGTCTTCACTTGTTCTTCATAGAATGTGTAGCAAATGTGGTCTAAATTTACGTGAACATAAAATCCTTATGAGGATGGATAGGAAAAGAACAGTGATAACTACTTCAGCTTCGGATAACTATTTCAGCTTCTTTACTGGTAATACCAATAAATAAACAACAAGATGAGCTAAATCATCACCATGCAAGGGAAAGAAAACTTATGTCAGGTACTCTTGTGGTTTTCTCTTCTGCTTACTGACAAGTGGAGATATAACATCCTATAGGACAGCTAAAGTAGCAGTCGCCAATAAAATAATAGCAGTGGACCCATGACTTTTCAAAAGCTTGAGAAGATAGATGACCCTATGTTTATACTTTGTGTGAGACACCAGACCTCCAACTATACAAAATTAATAATGCAAGGAATGACTAGGGTGTACCCAGATCCTGGGCCTGTTTCTAGAACACCAGATTTTCCCACCCTGAATCTCACCTGCAGATTTTTTGCTTAACTTTCATTCATCAAGGTGACTCACAAAAAATGCTGCAATCTGAATTTGAGCTGCATTGACAGAGCCCAGCTTTTGCTCATATGTGTCTGCAGGGTTTTATGCAAACAGGACTTTCACCATTTCCATACAGATCTCATCTCTGACAAATAGGTTTTGTACTTTGAAGCTAACCTGACTTCTATGTTTTACTAAGAAGTATTCGGTATTCTAAGTGTAGATGAAAACTCCTGCCTATTTCACATCCTCTCCAATTCAAGGCATTGCCAATGGTGTTGAAAATGACAGCACATATTCTGTGACTGAATTTTCAACAGCCTGTTCTTAATTCTACATAATTGGGACCTGGTTTAGATAGAAGCTTTCAAGTATCCTTTATGAGACATGGAAACAGATAAATAGCTAGTGTAAGAAACAGAGAGCAGATAATTCTAGTAAGAAAAACCATGTCCACTCTAGAGGAAGCATTAAGGGCATCCCACATGAATTAAGACAGATCTCTACTGCCTTTTATCCATATAACTGATCGGGACAGAAGGATCAAGTTTAAGTGGTTACATTTGCTGATGCTGATGGGAGAGCAGCAAACAGATAGCTGCCAGAGGTACACAGGAGGTAGAAAATTACTTTAGTTCTGGGCTGCAGACTGACATGCTGTGTTTACTTGTTTCAATCAGCCTGATTATAAACTTGCTCTAGGGTTTTGCTTTAACACAATGCCACTGACTCATTAGAATTACTTCTAAGTTAGCCTTATCTTTTTCTGATACTGACAAGAAAGGCTTGTAAGTTTAGCACAAAATTGCATTTTTGTGGAAAAAAGTGAGAAAGAAAAACAGACCTTTAAATGAAAAAATAAGCAATCTGGTTTAGAGTTTGGTGAAGTTAAGAAATATCTTAACAGAGGGTAAGACTCTGTGACTCAGAGAAACAGTAATATGCAAAACTGGATGTGTTGTCATGCTTTTATTTTCCTATTTCCTCCATATCTATCCAGTCACAGGATCAGTAAGTCTCAAAAGAGTAATAGTTTAAGATATTATCAGGTACTCCTTGATACATTACAACCACTAGTATGAGCTCTGCATATATATAGCATCTTATATGTAGGTAAGGAGATCAAGATAAAATAAAAAGAGAGTTTGAGCTGGCTGTTTTGGTGACCCTTGACACTGAATTTCTCCATGCTGGAGTGGAGATTTTTGAATCTCTTATACCACTGGAGCTCCATAAACAAAAGTAATTGCATCAGGGTCTTCTGCTGCATTCAAAAAAAAATCCTGGAAAAAAACCCAACAAAACCAAACCAACAGCTAAATGACAAATACTTTATAGAATGGAAGTGGTAGTTAAATGAAAATTAAATTGAGCTCAGCTCAAAAATTCAGCATGATGTCTCCAAGAGCCTTTCATAATAGTGGAAGTTTCAGAACAATAGCTAAATTAAGATTTTCTGCATATCATGGAGCGGAAAACTTTTTAAGAGGTCTGGAAAAGTGATATTATTTAGGGTTTAAAAAATATTTCTACTGGATAATGGAAGATGAGTAAGTTCCTTAACCTTCCATTAAAAAAAAAAATAAAAGCAATTACCAGAATATCATTAATCCATGATATCATAAATCATATAATTATTTACATTTAATCATTCTTGTATAAACTGAGAACAGTTATTATAAATCTGGGATGATATTTCTTGGATTTTCCAAAAAATTACAGCTATAACTAACAAAAACCCAAGAATGCCTTCCTAAGAAGAATATTTAGATATTAAATTAATGTAGTAATAATAATTATAACAACAACAACAAAAATAATGCAGCTTTCCAGACTAATCATTATGAACCACATGGGAAAAAAAAATCCTTAGCAGTGAGGTATGAAGGTTAGACAATCCAAACCAGCAGTTAAGTTTTGAGCTATTTGTAAATGTCGTAATGTAAATATTTGAGCTATATGTAAATATGTAAACATATTTAACTTCCTGAAGAATTTAATATCTAATATTTTAATTCAATTTTTTTAAAAAAAGAAGGAGGATAATGCAAGTAATTATTGCATAGTCAAATTAGTACAAAAATTGTGGAGTTTTATTTAGCATTACTCAAATATTGACTTGTTATTCCTGTTGGTCAGTTGTTCTTTTATCTTACCATTTCCCAGAAACCTGAGGGTGGAAGCTAAACAAGCTGATACTAGATAACTACTTGCATTGAATATGAATTTTCCCACAATATTCTTACCCATTCTGTAATTTTTCTCTACAATTTTAAGGTAGTCTTCATTTTTCTTTGAAATACCTGTTTCATATTATGACAGTACAGATTGGTTTCTGATTTTGTTTTGGTTTTGTCTGTTTGTTTGTTTTTGTTGTTATTTTTTGAAATTATTAATTGCTTTGACTATTTCTGAGGTTCCTTACAATTTTAAGAATATACGAGGATAAATGTCTCAGACCTGGACACTATATTAGCCAAGACTGAGAAATTCAAAACAAATTAGTGGCATTTTTGCTTGAATTGCTTAATATATATGATACTGAGATTTGTGTTCTTGGCCTTCTCCATATAACAGATGTGTGTTATTATCATGAAATTATTACTTATATTACAGGGTAATGCACAGCATTGCTTTATTAATATATGATTTCTTCATTCAGTGTTCAAGGTGAAAGGCCTTAAAATCCTCAATATCTTTAAACATAAGTATATTTCTTTGTTTTCACTCTTCTACATAGTTTTCTGATCAAAAACTGTCTCTGAAGCATTTTACCAAAATTTACGTTTTTCATAAATTGATTTCCCATGGTAAACCTACAGGTAGTGTGTCCTATCCTATTGTAAATCATGCATCCACCCTTAGGGAAAAAAAAAAGAGAAAACCAAAGCCATCTAGTACGTGAACTGGTTAAAAAAATATCTTTGAGAAGATAGCAAATTCAGTATTTTCACATCAAAATTTAGTATTTCTTTAATTAGTTGTCCTTCCAGAGTCATGTAAGTCGTGAGAAATTACTTTTTTTTTGTAATGTATTTCTAACTTCATGAATTTCCTTGATTTAGAATATCTAAAGATTGGGATTCATTTCCTTGTACTTGTTTGAACAACGACATTCAGGTATCTTACTTACAGCCTTTAAACACTTTTCTTAACTGTCCAGCTTTAAATTCATGAAGACCTAAGGGAAATTTGCAGTATTGATTGTGCCAGTAGTAAAATGGACCTATTCCCCTGAGATGTCTAGTTGTAGTATCCGTAGTTGTCCTGGGCTTGATTCCAGAGTCTCTGTAGGAAATAAGTAGACATGGATAACTTACATTTAATAATGCTGTCACTCCAGCCTTCTCAGACCTCTTGTATTACAGTAATAACTTTGTGTTCATATAAATAAAGGCCCTCATACATAACTAATCATAATTGCAATTTTAAAATTTTAAAATAAACACATAATAAATTTGAAGCTAAATCATTTAGTCTTCAGTTTACTACATTGATGGATGACTTTTGAAAAACTGAGGAGTTTTTTTTTGGAGGAGACGCTGCATTTTAGAAGTTGATTTAGAACGAGGCAACATTTTGGAACTTTCCCGTACTGTTAAAATTTTTGAAATTATATATAAAAAGATCTCCTGAATATTTCGGGTTTTTTTCTTGATATGGGAGTAAAATTATTGTGATTATTTCCACTGAGAAAAAAATTTCTTTTCTTTAAGACAAGCCTGTGTATCTTTCGTGGGTCTTAAGGATTAATGCATTCCTTGGTTATCTGACTCACAAACACTAAAAGACAAGACAAGAGAAGGGATTTCTATCTTACACTGAATGAAATTGTGGGCTACAGTTACATATATATCAGTTTCATAAGGATATGACAGAAAGGAAAATATTGGCTAAAAAACTGAAAAGAATTTTTGTATGGCCTCAGTGAGTAGGAAAGAAGTTACATATATATGTGCCATGGCAAATATGTACAGGGAAGATAGCTAACCACATTCTTATAGCCAATTTACAGCAACCCTAAGAGAGAGAGTGAGTTGTAAACACATGAGGACATTCCCACTGCCACCTGCAGTGAGACAGGCATGTCATTCCACATCTCTTCCAAACTCTGTCACTTGCTTGAACTGTAGCCTAATGCAGACAAGGAATCATTTTCTTCTGTGTTTCCTTAGAGAGTTTTCTTTTTTTCCCTTTTGCTGATTTGTTTACAGCAACAGTGGAACACAGATCTATTTTTTACATTTGCACATCTTTTCCTAACTGAAAGAGGAGTGAAAATATTTTGCTTCTTTTTTCTCTTCTCCAAGAAGTGAGAAATGAAAGTCTCTCCACACACAGTTATAACAGTTTGGTCTTTGAAAAGGAATGGAGAATGATACAAAACATTGTTACCTTTGGGAGTACTACACCCTATTAAAGCAAGAAAATATAAATATCCTGCTATTTATACCAGGAAAACATAAAAAAGTGGAACAAATACAAATAACAGTTATGAAGCCACCAGAAATCAAAAGTTATTTGACTGTATCTCTCCAAGAGAAAGAAAAAAAGGCTCCATTTTAAAGTCAACTCCAAGGATTCCTACCTTACTTTTTAAGTAGAAACTCTTTCAGGAGTATGTAAACCCTACTTGAAACTACTAATGTAAAATTCTAGTGCTATTTTTTGAGAGCGAGTCAGTAAGAACTTCAGGATTTTATCCATGGAAATCTGAAAAACAATATCTTAGAAGTACTGGAATACTAAGAAATTGTATACTATTAGATGTATCTGGTGAAAAGGCTATCTTTAACAATCATTTTCATGAGTGGAATATATTGGCTTGAGTGGGTTCTGCTTTCAGGAAAAAATATCTTCTTTTTCAAATTTTTTTCTTTAACATTTCTAATACCAAAACATAAGAAGTACTTTGTAGAATATTTAGTAAATATTCAGTACTAGAAATCACAGTCAACAGACTGTTACAATGACAGCCTTGAGAAATGAGAAAAGGAGAAAAGGAAGAGGAGAGCTGAGATGGATATATCTCTTTCAAGAAAGGGTTGGAAACATTACAATCTCATGTTAGCATGTGTAATGCTTTTTTTGCTTTTAGTGGAATGTTGTTTCACAGACATTTTAGAAGAATGTTGTTCGTCTTTGTCCAAAATAAAATAGTACTTTCCAGCAAAACCATGTAGAACATCTTGAAACAAAACAAAGGAAAGCAAAACAAAAATTAAACAAAATTAAATAAACGAACCAACTTTTGATCAAACATAATATCACAGTACCATAATAATGATTAATGTTTTGGAGACTGTACAAGCATTTATTCTGGATATGTAGAGATATTATGGTAACTGAATTTCAAAACTAAATTTCATTTATTTTTGTGGTTTTTTTTCTTGATAAGGATTGCTTTAATAGCTATTTTCAAACTTAACTGATTCTTTCACCATAAGTTATTCCATATGATTTTCCACTATCTTACATTTTTCCCTATACTGGGTTAAATTACCCAAGGCAGATGCTTCAAAGCAAACTCCAACAAGATTTCTATGTTTGAAGGCTAGCAGAGAATATATACACACACAAGCATACACATATGACTCTGGAGACTCAAATATCTTGTCATCTCCCAGACTGACACACTCTGACCTGTGTCTGTGATTTTGTAGTTTGTCCAGGAATTTGTCATAAAAAAAAGCAAACCAAAACCAATCAAACAAACAAAACCAACCAAACTAACAAAAAAATACCACCAAAAAACCTATAACTTCATTAGAAATCAAGTAGATTTCATTATCTAGTACATTGAATTTTCAAAAAGAATAGTATTTTCATAAGGACAGAATGTATTTAGCTATTTTGTTGGATTCTTTTCTTGCCAGGTTGCAATTTTTAGTCAAATTGACACATTGCGTTTGGTCCCAGAAATCTGATGACAGAGACATTTTAAGCAATACACTTTAACATGAAAGCAGTTATAAGTGATGCACAGAGGGTAAGAAAGAGCTTTTCATGTCAATAGCTCATTTGTACTGATTATCTCTTCCTATATAACAGAGGTAGGTATTATTGGCCTAGCTTCCAAAGGGATTTCTAAAGAAAATGTTCTTCTGGACTGCAATAAGGTCTTTGTGATTTCCCTTAGCACATGTTTTAAAGAGAGTTCTGAGCCATGTATTGTAGTGTGTTCCCGAGCCACAGCTGGCTTCAAAGATCAAAATTTCTATATATTTATATAATAGTAGCTATAGTTTCAAAAGTAGACAGTCCTCAGCAGCTACTTTAAGGAACAGGCTAGGTGAGACCATGAACAAGGTTCATTTGAAAATCTGTTTATGAGTGGGATGACTTTTGAAAATAAACAAGTCCTATACGCTTTGGCTGTCTGCCACTTGTGGCTATAAGTGAACTATAAGTGAACATTGCTTACCTAAGTTGCAAAAATTTTGTTTAGAAATATTTGGAAAGTGGTTTTGCACCTAATTATTAGATGATAAAATAAATACCAAGTATTGTTACTTTGCTGGCCAATAAGGAAAAGAAACAAGCATGCAGGATCCATTAGTTAAATATGAATTTCCCCTACACTTCATTAAAAAATCAGGCATATTTAGACATACAAAGCAGAAGAATGAATCATACCAAACAACTGGAGAACAAAGAATCTATTTTTAAACCAAAATTCATAATGAAAGCATTTTCATCTACCAAAGCGAGCTGAAACAAATATTTTTTTAGATTCACTACTGAATTTGACTTGTTTGAATTTTTAAAAGGTTTTTGCACTGTACTCACAGTAGGATCCTTGCTATCAGATATAGCCTTTCTTCTCCCTCACTTTACCTTGAAATGAAATGTAAAAAAAGAAATTAAAAAAAAAATGAATTCAAATGATTTTCTTATGGAAAAGGAATAAAAATTTTAAGCATATATTTACAATCTGAGAACTGTGACATAATTTTTAAGATTTTATTCAGGTAAGATTCTATTCAGGTAAGTAACAGAATGAGTAAGAGAAACATTTAAAAAAGCCTTTTTAATGAATTACAAAATTGATTTAAACATTTACATATATAAATGAAAAAAAAAGTTGTAATTTGAGGGATACATATAAATTTTATAAAAAAAAAGAAGAAATATTTTGGTACAGAATCTCTTAATATATCAAGGTGGGGTTTTTCATAACCTCAGTCTTGTAAAAAACACTTCACATAAGCATTCCATGAACAGAGGACCTAGAAGAGGATATTATTACACACATATCCAATATATGATTTGCCTGACCTTTACCACAAATCAGGCTGATCTAGGACCCTAGCAGAGTGACCATAGGTGTATGTGCTCACACAAGGGTTTGCAGACTGTCCTGCAAAAAAAGCCTTGCATAATTTTGGCATTCTATACTATAAACAAGCAAACAGACAAAAAGAGGTTATTCCTATTTAAACAAAGTTGAAAGACAAACCCTAGAGGGGTCCCAAAGTAAAAGAGAAACCTGAGCGGTGAAATAACATGAATTATGTGAGCTCAAAGGCAAGGAATTAATGAAAAGCCACTATTGCCATTTAAGCAATTGCATATTGAGCTCCAGAAGGAATCTGAGAAGTCAGAATTAGCCTGGAAAGTAACAGTCAAATCTCGGTGGTGGGTGCTATGCAGAGGGTCTGCACCGCGATGTGTGTCAAGAAATCCTGAGACAGAAAAACTCTGTCTGAATTCAGACCCAAGGAAATGGCGAAAGTGCCTGGGGATATGATGGCTGGAACATCTGACAGCACTCTGGTAAAAAGCCAAGGGGGGCACTAGGCCAGCTGCCGTCACAGCTAAGTTCACCACCTAAGGAGACAGAAATTCTTCTCTGCCTGTCATCAGAGAACTGCATCTGTTTCTGTAAATGATATACAAGACCTTATGTACGTAGCAGGAACCTTTGCCTCAGAAACTGAATGTAGCACAAGGGAGTTGGGGAGAACGAGCTGTCCCTGAGGAGCAAGGCCATTCACACGGGCACAGAGAAAGCAGCTGTGATAGACAGGATTGGTTCTATCTGGACAGAAGATTCAGCTGAGAGTGCTTTTCTGTTCTTGTTTTAATGTTCCTTATTCCTACGTCTTTTCATGTTTGTCTTCAGTCACGTCAGCACAAAGGATTTTCTTTCAGTCTGATTTATGCTCTAACCAGGGACTGTCTTACACTAAGCAGGGTCAAGAAAATGGAAGAACAAGCATGGGTGACTCCTTTCCTATCTCATTTAGAGGACATGCATGACGGCTTTCAGACCTACTGCTTAATTCAAAAAGCCTCTCAATAAAAGGTTAAAGAAAGAAACAAATATGCAAACAAACAAACAAAACAACCCAAACCAACCAACCGGACAAACAAAAGCCCCACAGCTTTCTCATTTCTTTCCAGGACAGGAAACGAATTTAAAGTAGATTATGTATCCTTCACTCCAGTGATGATCCCATCTGTGTTTTTCGAACTACTTATGTAAGGCTGTCTTGCTTATGCATAGGAATAATGAATACGAATATTTCTCTGTTATGGAAGATGATTAATCACTAATCATTCTACCCAGAATAAAGCTATAAAGCTGTTTCCAGTTTTCTTAAGAATATCTACAGATAAGATCCTCATCAGCAGTCCATAATGGTGATGATTCACTTCCTCACCACTCCCAAACTCTTCCCTTCCCCTATGAAAACATTCAGTCTTACAAGCTCAATGGTTTAATTTTTCTTATATCAAATATAAATAGATTTGTCTCAGCATGGAAAAAGTAATTTTTAAACCAGAGTTTTGACTAATATATTCAATATTGACAGGGAAAAGAGAAGTACATTCCTAGAATCTAGTTAACCTATAGTCACACCTTATGTTTTTATCCTCTTTATATTGTTCTGTGTTATTAGCTGGGCAGCCAAATTCTGTTGTGACTCAGTAATCATTTATTTACCTCAAATGCTCTAAATGGATAATTTCAATCTGTAATTTACTTTGTTTTCTAATGCTACAGGTGCATTTCACATTGGAGGGTCAGATGGGTCTTAAAAATGTCTGAAAGTAATTCAAGGTGTTTTACTTGAAACCTGTGTAACCTCATCATGGTCTGGGTGCTACAGGTTTAATTATAACATGCCAATGATCCTCAAAACATAAGGAGGTATATTGAACCACAATAATATCTATTAAATCAAGTAAATAATAACATTTTTATTGTGGGTCTTCCCAGATTATTTTTCTCCCTTTCACGTCTGTTAAAAGACCTTACAGATGTTTCTCCAGTTTGCAGAAATTCAAGTTTCCCGTGCATAAATATCCTAAATTTAAAGCATTTTCTTGTGTACTTTGTATTTTTTACATAATTAAACTATATAATGAAGATATGTTTTTTCAGTGAGCCTTGTCTTGGTTTTAGCCAGAACAGAGTTAATGTTTTTCACACTAGACTTGAGGGGGGAAGGCTGCAGCCATGTGGGCATGTCTGGACTGTTATTCTATACCCCCTCACTCACCACTTGGGTGGAAGAAAGGGACTCTTGCTTTCTGGGAAGGAGATGTGTCAGGTGATTCCACTAGATGTTCTGTTCAACATCTCTTTCCCCAGCTCCAGCAGGCACACTATTATATTAAAATCTTTATAAAGCATTTTGAAAGCCCCAAGTGCAAAGAGATACACATATGCATGTCTTTAGCAAGATATTGTAATATTTTTATTTTTATAATAACTAAAAGTAATGATCCATCTTTGAGCACAGGCTTGTTGTACCTTTTTCCTTTTCCTCCCCCTTTTTAAATCCATAAACAGAATCCTGTGCATCCCATCATCCTTCCATTTGCCTTGACCAGATCATACCTTGAATCAATCAACAAAATCTGTCTTGGGACCAGAAAAAATGTAGTGTTCATGTGCTACAGATGAAACATTAAGTGTGAGAAAACTTTGTTCTTCCTAGGCACATGTTCATACTGTCATTGCCATTTTTTATTGCAGTTAAAGAGCTACCAAACAACCTTGACATTTATTAGATCATATTCTAGTACAGGAGGTCAAATTGTTTCCGAGGCAGACCCCAAGTTGTCAGAATATGTGTTAAATTTGTGTAATATGGGGAAAAAGTAAAAAAAGTCAGATCATGGCTGAATTTTGGGAGCATACTACCTGCACAGCAAAACCTTCTAACACTCAGCTGGTCCTTTGCTGGACATCTGATAAACTTCATGTAACTGCTTATGGAAACCAGAAATTCTTTGATCAGCATCAGTGACTTAAAAAGACTTCAAAATATCTGTGTGTAAGAGAAATACATTATTTCGCTGACAAAGCTGTTTACTTCTGTCCTGATGTCTTTCAGGTCATGCACTGTTTAACTGTGCCTCATACCAGAACAACCAAATAATTCTGTCAATATGTAGAGATTCATGAGCTTGATAATACTGTTACCTATCATAAGAAGGACATACCAGTTTGCAATGGTAATGAGAACTTTCCCCTTTAAAGTGATAAAGACTAATCAAACTCTACCACCCCTAACCTGGGTGAGTGGGTTGCCAATTTGAGTACAAGATATTTCATATGAAAGTTATCTTTGTCACTACTGAAACCAGGTGAGTTCTTGAAACCAAGTGTGTTTCAGTGAGAGAGACTGATAGCACAGAGAATATGACTTGCAAGAGACACATGGATTTTTTTTATTACTTTTTTTGATAAAAAAATGACATTTAAACATCCATTATTCAAATTATATAGGAATAAGGTTGACATTTGATGACTAAAAAATGCTTGTATCCTAAAACATGATGTATTTTATGTCCGTATAAGGTACTCAGTATGCTACATCATCATGTAATACTGTGCAAAAACTTTCAATTTTACTGCAGTTTTAGTACAGAGCATTCAATATTCAAGATGTTCAAAGAAAGTTGTTTCAGGTCTAATGAGTATTTAAAGTTTGTAGTAAAAATATTTTCCCTATGTTTATAAATCATCTTAAATTACACTGGTTTTATTTAGCTATAGAACATGCAGATTATAACAATATCAATGTACTGACTGGAAATCAGGTACAATTTACAACCATTGCATGCGAATAAAGAGTTTTCTGCTAGTTAATTGAAATTTCAGAGATTCAAACATTCAAAAATTTTTAAAGGGATCTATGTACTTTGTCCCTCTTCTTTGAACTACTGTCAACTGTGTTTATGTACTTTGTTTCTTCTTGATAATGTTATTTCATCCTGATGCGTTAAAGGATTGTACTTAAGAAGGTAAATAATTAGCCTGCAAGTGGGTCACAGTGTGTCATCGGCTTTGAACAGCCCTGTGAATTTCTCAGAAAGTTGTGCTTTAGGTAATATTGATTGGTTTTGTGACATTTAAAAAAATATATGAGTGCTCAAACACATACACACACACCCCCACACACACCCCTTCTTTCTGAATCTCCTGTGTTTTCAGTCATTCAAGTTTTATTTACTATCTATGTGCTGAGAAAGAAATTAATGATATGAATGAATTATATAACAGTACTTTGGTGAAAACTGCAAAAACATAAAAGGATGCTATAAAGAAGAAAGAGATTAATTGTACTTCATCGTCAAGGAAGACAGAACAAGAAATAATTGCCTCGAGCTTCAGCAGGAAAAATGTAGGCTAAATATTAGGACAAAAGATTTACAGCTGAAAGAAGAGTTAAACAATGGAATAAGCTGTCAAGGAAAGTTTTTTAACTGCCATAACTGGGATTATTAATGGCTAAAACAGTTAACAAAATAGAAAAGATAGGTTACTGATAACAACATCTAATTCTGCCATGATGTAGATGGATCTTGGTGTCTAACAGATAGATTGTGCAGATAAAATATTGACCCTCACTTGGTGAAGCAGATCTCTTCTACCCAGGAGGTTTTGGAACATATCAAATTTCACACAAAAAAGTTGGGTACACAAATAAATGAATGAGTCAGCTAGTTAAAGGTTTGGTTGCCCAAACTTCTGAGTGTTCTCTAAATATCAATACTTTCTTTTTTCTGAGACACACATTTATATCTGTTTGTTTCTAGACATTCTCTACTGCAGCAATGTTAGTATCGTGCTAGTTGTGAAAACTTGCAAGAGTTAAGTACATAGTTCTGTAGTCATTAAACACAACAAAATGTCCCAAACAAGTATATAGACTCAGCCCAAATTTTATATCAGTTGAATATACTGCAAAATATTAGTAGCCTTTTTATTTATAGTAGAAGCTATGCTGATAGCATTTGTTTAAAATGTTCTGTTTGGTTGGGTGTTTTTATGAAATATTTGGAAACAGAACCTAGGTCAGGAATTTGGTGGTTAGAACCCCAGATATTCGTGCTTTCCAAGTTAGTTAGTATTTTATATTCTATATGTCCTGCAGAATAATATGAAGGAATAAATTAATGGCAGTGAATTTATTAGAAAATTGTTTTCTGGCACAGAACACCAATTGTAATATCAAATCACCAATTACATGTTCAAACCATTGTCAATAATGTCACTTAATTGCATGCTGGGATATTAAATTCAATCCAAATGGTAAAATGTGCATTTGAGATTGATTAGTTTATTACATAAATGGCATTAGCTGGTTACTTAAAATTGATTAGCAAGGTCTCAGTTCAGTGCAGGAAATTGCTATGTTAATCCCACCACTTCTCTCTTTATTCTCCAATTACATCAAATACACTACATGCAACTGGTGGGAAAAAAAAATTGCACTGGCCTTCTTCAGAAATTCTACCCATAAATCACAAGAGGCCAAAGACAGGATGTTTCATGAAGAAGTTTGGCTCTTTGACTTACAGTACATAAGCGTGCTGGGAACTCATAATAGAGAGCACATCCTTTGCAGCCCTGCTTATTTACTAGGAATGGCCTCCAAAGAACTCAAACAGAATGGTGAATTTTAGTTACCCACCTTGAAAAACATGATCTTGACAAAAGCCCTGTTTGGGATACATTTACTCTTGGAAAGCAGTTCAATGCCAGAGGCTTTGTGTTTTAAAGTCCCAAGGTGTTCATTGCTATATATTTCAGTATGTGTGGAAGCGAAGCCTCTGATTTATCAGTTTGAGCAAATTTCACTTAAATAATGACTCAGCCTGATCAAGGTAGAGAAACCAGGTATTGCTTCAGTGCAGAGTTTGTAATCTGGTGAATCTTAACATACATTCTTAGTATCAGGCTCTCCATAAAGCAACAGTATCTGATATTTGCCCTTAAAATATGACTGTGCTGACTGCTGATGCTTGTGCACACTTTCTAATGAACTAGTTTGAGATGCTTGAAGAAATTCTTTGAAATTCTGTGCTTTCCTCAGCCTGAGCTGATGCAATTTCAACATGAAGAGGCATTAATAAGTGAAATGGAGGTTTCTAAAATTCCTCTTAAATATTGTTCATGGACTCCAAGCATCCACTAATCACATTAAAAATTTTTTGTGATTAGTCACTCAAAAAAAGATCATGGCTTGCCCACTTGCTGTTTATTTCCTGATGTATACCTAGTTATTCCACTAGATATATGAACATCTATAATAACAAGAAAAATATCTGTAAATAACCTTGGTAAATGGCTGCTATTAATAATCCTATAAAGGATCTACAAATCTGGCATTTTTTAACCTTGTCATTCTCATGGTATACTAAATGCGTAAAGATGCAGGACTCTTTGGACAAAGTTTATCACAACCTTCACCTTCTGTGGTGAAAAAAGGGAAACATTATTTATTAAAGAAGAGCAAATTTCACGGAAGAAAGAACAGTCCTAAGAATGTGGGTATCTCTGAAAACCTACCACACATATATTAGCATAGTAGCCACTTTCTTTGATGCTCAGCTCCTCAAAGTAAATTAGAAGCGCCTTGAATAAAGGTCTGCAAATACAAAGGAAGATACTGGATCAGTTGCCATCTGCTTAGTTGAGGATTTTTTCAGACTCGGGAAATTAGACGAAAGGACCAATTCAAGTGCTGATTCTTCCTTTTGGAAGAAAAACTGATTTGAAAAATATCCCTCATATATATATATCTATCTAAGCTCTTAAACAATTTTTCTAATTTCTTTTGCTTATGAATACTCCAGGAAATGAGTCTGTTGCCTGAAATATTTTGGTAAACAAGTCTTTGGGATGAATACTACAAAGGAATAGATGAAAACAAATTTGGATTAATTTGGATCATCATCAACACAAGTACTTATCAACAACGTGATTCCAGTAGTTTTACTCACTTATAACAAAAAGATAATACCATATATCTTACTCTGATATTATAACAGTGTTACTATTAAATGCCTATAACTACTATTTCATCATATAGTAACTTGGAAATAACGAGTCATTAATCCAGTCCAAGAAAAGGTGAATTTTTTTAATGGCAACAAATAATTAAATCAAATCACAACCAAGCGAAAACCATATAAACAAAAATGAGACAAAATGAGTTGGATAAATTACTGCTTGCAAAGCATTTATCATCAGCAGGTCAGAGTTCATTCTGCAGAACCAGAGGAAACAAAGCTTAGCAAGCAGAATCACATGGATTTGTTGACTATTTTTAGTAGAAAAAGGTTTGAAAGCAATTGGTAAATATTCTCATGTGAGTATTTGGGAATGCTGAACTTTCAGACTTATTTTTAATTTTATTTTTAAATGGAAAGAAACCATTTAGCTGTGATGCAAGATGAAAAAGTTTAAAATCACCCATTTCATCTGTTTAGCTTTAAGACATATTCTTACTGATCTATTCCATCTTTGAAAAAAATTATTTCTCCTTAGGTTCCTTCTGAGTGTTTTGCTATTTAAAGATGTGGGAAGATGTGTGAAATGGGGGTTCGTTTCTATACGACTGTGTTGCTCTACCAAATTATTTTAAACTAAGTCTAGTACTTTTTATTTTTTTATAATACTTTGTATTTGTTCTATGTTACAGCACCTTCTCAGTTCCTTGAGGTCCATCAGTGTATATTCAGCTCTTCTGACTGAGATTCAATAGAATTCCACATTGAATCACAGAAAATGAGCACAAGCAAAATTTTGGAACTTTAAAACATGAAATTCTATTAACACTAGGAACCTTTTAAAACTTGGAAATATCATCATTCAAACTAATCAGTAATTTTTTCAAAAAATACTAAAATCAAAGATTTGGTACTTCCTAATAGATATTTATTGCTATTTCTGTACTAGTTACCTACTTTTAATTTGTAGGAGCATAACTGATGAACCAGCTGATTCCAACTGTCTTAGAAATCCTAGATGATCTAGATGTGTTTGCAAATTAATGCAAATTAATAATTTCAATTCCATGGACTTAAAAGTTGAGTTTTCATTATGAGTCCCAACTTTATAGCCTGTTGTTGTTAGACTGCATTCATAAGCAAATTCCTGAATGCTAATGATTGCTTATTTTGCAATGTACATGGAAGAATTCAAACTATGCTGGCTCATGAATATAAAGGAGAGGCGGAGAGCCCACCCAGACTCAGTTTTTCTTCTTTTATCTATACACTATATACTTGTACTGCAGCTCACAATTTAGCATTTTCTCTAAATTTTATTGGATCATATTTAACCAAGGAGAGAAAACTATTGTTTGAGGATCTTGCTTTTGGGTAAGATAGCAGCAATTAATACACATATATGTAAATTGTCATTCATTCACAATGAACCCTTGAAGAACTTATTAATTGTGTTATTATTAATTTATACTTTGGAATTCAATTACATGATTAATCCAAGTTTTACCTGAATACTTGCGAGTGTAAATAATACAACCTAATGATCATAGTTAATACTAGATTGGCACCAGTATGCACAAAATTGTAGGTATAAATACAAATATAAATACATATACATATTTTATATGTTTATAGAAATAAATATGTACGTTAGGAATTGTTAAAGTGCTGTCTGTTTTCATGTTTTTATCCTGTAATATAGGTTATTTATTTTTTGCTAACCAAGTATATTTGCAAACATGGCTCTTAGATTCTGTAAAATATGCTGATAAAAATCTTATTTGAATTCATCAATATGTAATGAAAAATTTTTGTGGGCTTATTGATGGTAATGCACAGCATGGGGGTAATTCATTTTTTCCTTCCTTTTCACAATGCTCTTATGAAATACTTCTGAAAATCTTCCATACATACTGGATTGCTTTCAGTTTTATTTGACAAAGATTCAATTTTTTTCTTCTATTTTAATTATTTTTGTGCTTCATGAGCATATGTTTATTTTATAGATCGATAGTCAATATATTACAAAAGGAGGGTTAAATCAGTCCCAATGGACTCGCATGGTGCTGCAGCTATGCTGCTTTCCAGATCCAACCTAGCTGATTTAATTCAAAGACAATTAACTCAAGACATCTTTATACTGAATGACGCTCAATTACTTTGTTCATATAACCTGGTGCCCCACACAGCACAAAGCAAAGATCTAATTTTAAAATATCTTCTGGATGAAAAAATATAAAAAATTTTTTTGGTTGCTTTAATTCCTAGAAAGCCATTCTCATACATTGTTTTCTTCAATGCTGGGTTAAAAGAGTAGTTAACAACTCAGTCTCAGCTGCCATATGCTGATTAGGTTTCCAGACAATGTATGCAATTAAATCTTTAAACATGCAATCTATAAATAAATACTTTTTTTATCAAAATACATTTAAATCCTAAGTGCCCAATAAAATTTCTTACTTTGCATGAACATTATCATTTCCTTAATATTCTGTAATTAAACATATTCTCTTCATTGAACCTTCTCTGATTTGTCAAATTTTTTTTCAATAATATACACTAAAACAAGACCCATGTTACAGTAACAACTCTACAGGACTCAAATGATACAATTAATATAATCATCTCACTTCTACTCAATAATCCATTATTTATGCCTGAGGGTCACATTTGACCATAATACTATACTGAGAACTTTCATTCTGCTGTTGGCCAGGGGTTTTTTTTAATGTTATCATTCATGTCACTGAAACACTAAATTAAAATCCTGTGTAAATCCAAAGTGCAGGGAATATTTCTCTGCCTGTTTTGAAGGGTTCTACCCCTCTGGACAAGACTGTCTTTGACCTTCGTCCATGGAGACAATTGCCTACCCTCTGAGAAGAAATAGAATCTACACTGGTGTGAACTAGGTGATAGAACATTATGTAAGATTGTCACAGGGTGAAAATTTAGAGGTGTTGGGTTTGTTAATATAGTAAATAGAGAAGTAGCAAAAACTTCAAAGTGGCAAAAGTGGATTAAGATGACTGGATGAAAAATTCTGCAGTTCCTTCTACCTGACAAAGAGATTTATTGAACATTGGTAGAAAAGTAAAAATATCTTTCATTTTGGGTTTTCATTGGGTGATTTACCTTTAAAAGGCTGTGTAATCTTGATAGTTTGGCTTTTTTCTCTTGCATTCTCTGCTCCGAGTCACGTCCGTAGCCCGACTTCTCTGATCAGACTTAATAAATAACCATTTGAAAGCAAGAGGCGTGAAAAGTCGCGTTCATCTACTGAGTCCAGGCTAGGACTCCGGAAAATCTCCTCCATGAGGGGAGAAATAATTAAGGCACAGAAAAATGTCAAAATCCATGTCACGAAGACAGCCCTGTCATCACTTAATAGTCTCTTCGATATTTTAAATATGGGTATAAATATGGGTATGTTTTTCCTGTTTGAATGAACCTTTCCAAATCTTTCAAAATTAACTGAAAAGTCATCAGCCAAGTTCTTCATGGATAGAAGATATAAAGACATGATTATTCAAGATCAGTATATAAGCAATGCAGACTTGCACCGCTCTTTAAGATTAAAAACTTGATACTTATCACAGGGATATGAATATATCCTCTCAAAACACAGAATAACTTAATTATTATTTGATTCAAAGGACTGATAACAGCTTTATTTCCAACTGGTATGTGACCAAACTAATCAAAGGAATCTTTTGTTTGTTATGTGATTTTAAAACTAAGTTTTATATTATTTCTTCTGATCAGATACAGAATCACAGAAAGGCTAAAGCTGGTAGGGTCCTCCTGAGACCAACTAATTCAACTTTCCCACTCAAAGCAGGGTCAGTTATAGCAGGTTGCTCATGGCTGTATCAAGTCAAGTTTTAAATATCTCACAGACATACAGTCAAAAAAACTCTTCAGGCAAAGGATTCTGGTGTTGGACAACTCTAATGAATTAAAAAAAAAAAAAAAAAGTGGAATTTCCTGCATTTGCATATGTGCCTCCCTGCTTTTGTCATGTCACTGGATGACAGTAAGAATAGTTGCTCTGCAGTCTTACTCTACCCCACACTGTTTTTTCTTTCCTGATGTTTTATTCCTTACCTTATCTATAGTCTCTAGCATCCAGTCTAAGCATTTCTTTATCTATTGAGAGCTCTCCCTGCCCTCCATTACTGTGTGTGTGTTTGTGTCTGTCTGTATCTGTGTTATGACTCTATACAGTGTGTCTAACACTGCTCTAAACTAGCTGATATTTTATTATCAGTTCTTTTCTTCCTTTCTCTGTTTCAAACCATAAAACAAACAAATTCCCCACTCCTCCAAATTAAACAAGGCAACCTCTGTGTGTATGTTTTGATGTGTATTTTGTCAATAACAAGACTGGCTTCTGTGTACCGTCAGAACCTATCCATTCTGTATTTAAAACATTTCTCAGATGATTTGTTTTGGTTTTCCTATTGCTTTTGGTTAATGAATTTAGGTATTTTAAAACATGAAATGACATTTCTACCTTCATTCTGGTGTCCTAAGAGATGCTGTTCATACATCAATACCATTTGGCTAACTTTTGCAACTGCTGTGAAGACACCAGACTAACCTAAAGAAAATTTGCCCTGAACTGGGGCTTGTTAGGAATCTAAAATTCTTTCTGAAAGGTAAGGATCAATTTTTTCTGAGAGAAAAAATTGGCATATGAAAATCCTCCCTAATGACTTTTGGTAAGGTAGATCTTTAAACACTCCTAAATGACCATGACCTCCTGGTTTTTATTTTGCTTTTTCTTCTAAGGAGAGGGTCAGTATAGTGTTTCACTTTTGATCCCACATCAACAAATGTGATTCAAAATTTTATCCAATCCTGATTTGAATGCCTTTGCTCATTAGATATTTAGATATTTAGATATTATGGAGATTTCAGTGATCACTCTAATATTTTTCTTGGTAATAGAATACACAAATTTACTTGATTGGGTGTTTTGAAATATCCTAATGGATAGCTCATGTTATGTGTTCATTTTAAGTATGAACATGAAGAGCAAAAGAGTAAAGAAATTCAGCCTCTGTTGGCTGATATGAGTGTGCAAATGTTGGTATTTGTAGTTAGAAGTTTAAGGTATGATATGTCATATCAACGGTATCTGGACAAGAACCTGCTACTGAGGTTCTTGGGATTTGAAATTGAATACAAGGTAATTGAAAGACAATGAAGTGCATCCTCTTTAAGTTGTAAAAGTACCATAATATTCGTTGTGTAGCAAGAATATAAAGAAAGAGATGTAAGAAAGAGAAAAAAGAGAAGACAGAAAAAGAAGTTTGAATGTTTATCAGGTTGTATACATATCTGAGATGAAACATGTAAGCGTATAGAAGAATTAATTAGGGGCAGGACGTTATCAGCTAGGTCTTATCATATAAGGTTTTGTGAGTTTGACTGATGTTCTGAATTCAATGTAAATAAACCACCTTTCAAAATCAATATCACAAATAGCATTATGCTTCATTTTTTGAATAGCTGATAATGCTGTCAAAGAAAGACAGTTAACAATAATGATAACTTGAACTTGTTTTGTACCACATAGATGTCGTCTGAAACTTCACTGGTTCCAAATATAAATGGAAAACTTTTCTTTACTCTTAGTTGTCTTTTATCTTTTCCACTACACGATAATCTCAATTAGCAGACTAGTGCCTTTTACAATGACCATATTTAGTCTAGAAAAAAAGAGGAGCACTTCTAGATGATGAAAAGAATGACTCTAAGTTTTTAACTAGATGAAAAAATTGAAAGCTAAGCCACGGTAGCCTTATATCAGAGAAAAAGAAGTTTAGGATAAAGACCCTTATAGAGTACATCAATTTTACTGCTGTAGTTTAGGTAAATAAATGAGAGATTTCTTTCTAAATTGTGAAAGACGTGAATATTTTAAATAAACACAAGTGTAATGCTGTTAAAGAGAAGAAGAGGCAGTTTGCCAAAAAAATGAAAACCTTGAACTACTCACTGTACAAAAGCAATGTGGGTTTTAATTCCCTCACATTTGAATTAAGACATATGTTGCCTCTTGTAACTCACACGTATATACCTGTTGAAGGCATCCTTTATCTGGCTGCTTTTTAAAGTGCTATGTGGTCTTGGACAACCTCTAATGTTACCTATACAGTACAAGAAAGCATTATAATGGCAAAAGGAAACTAAAACCCAAGAGCTTAGTTTATTCTGTGACCATATTTGTTTGCTGCTATTCAAGCTGAATAGTTCCTTATGCTGAAATTAATCCCACTAGAATCCCAGGATGAAATCTTGTCTACTTTGAAATCAGTGATAAAGCTCTGCTGGATTTTAATGAATGCTGAATTTCATGAGCAAAAACTATCTGGAGCGAAAAGAAAGAAGATTTAAAAGCATAATGGATAATGTTGACTTCATGATAAGTGAAATTCTGATTGCGGCTTTTTAAGTCTGCCAAATCACTTCTCCTTTAAAAATGTTATTTTTAAAATTAATACCGTTGCAATTTTAAACAGATAGTATCTAAAGGATTCACAGCTGTATGCTCAAAATGCTATTGGTAGAGGCAAAATCAAATACCTATTTCCTCAAGTGATCTCTACATAAGGTATTGCAACCTGTATTGACTCCAGTTTTGAACATTTATCAAGATGCCTCTTCGATGTGACTCTAACTTCTTTTCTTGCTATTTTCTGCACAAAGCACGGAGGGACAAATAAGAAGAGGAATTCTAAATTTGTACTGAAGAACCTATGCTTTCTCTAAAGGAAGCATGATATCTGGACACTTCTGCAGCACAAGAAATTATTATCTAAAGACAGTGTTTACAAAGTTGGTCAAAAAGTGAAGGAGAACATTTACCTCTTTTTTTTTTTTTTTTCAATTAGAAAAGGCTCAACACAACAGGTCTTCATATTGTGAATTACATCCAGATGATTTTAGCTTCTCGGCAGGAAGGAACTTTTCTTATGGCAAACAATGACAGTTGAACTCTAGTTTTATGTGGCTGTTCACACATGGTAAAATAACATGGCTCACTCTTGTCTCCATTATAAAACTGAACATGGTTTACCGCAACAGAGTCAGGTTTAGCCAATTAGACCAATAAACTTTTGTCTGTATGTTTAGCAAATACTGAGGTATCATTAGAACAAAGTAGATGTGGAATGTTGTTTATACAAGGAGGTTTCTCCAAATTTGAGCTGCTCTTGGAGGAAAACAGGCTATGCCAACAGCTTCTTCAAAACAGTGAATTTAACTGTTATATCAGAAACTCTAAAAACAGTAGGAGCATGGTAAACACAGAAGTTAAACAATAAAAAGCTTGGTTTCTAATACTGTATGAATATTAGAACAGATATTTGCTTAAGTATTTTTATGTGAGATAAACCTATTGGATAACTTCTAAATAACACTTCACGAATTCACAGTTCAATCTAGAGAAAATAAATAAATAAAAATAAATCAATATCAGTGTAAAATCATCATTCCAAGCAATAATCTGAGCATAAAGCCAATTAAGATTCTGCGTTCTTAACACTAGAATTTTTTAGTAGCCTAAATCACAGAACTATTAGTTGATTCCTACAGAGGTAAGAAAAAGCTGACAACATACAATCCGAAGGATTTCTAAGTGTAACAGCATAGGCTCATGTATGTTCGCTGAGTTACTGGGTAGTATATCTCAGCAATCCATAAGAGAAAACCAAGTAATCAACATAAACATACCAACACCACAGCCTAGGAGCTTAGTCATGACTAACTACAGTTTAGTTGTGACATTTCTATGACTTCAGCATGCAATTCTCCATAAGAAAACTTTGTTCACTTAAAACCACCGTAACACCACAAAAAGCTAACAGTGCAATATTTCTACACAAGAAACATGTTTTTGCCAGAGAAGGGAAAATCTATTTACTATTTTTATTAGAAAGTCAGATGCTATCTTAACCATGTTTTCCATGCATTCACAGGAAGAGAGATTCAATTATCTATTTCCAATTAAATAAACTGTCTTTTAAAAATATGGATGTCCTCATTTTAGCAAATGCCAAAATAACGGGACTATAATGGTCTAACAACGTAGACCTTTCTACATGGATCAGTATATGCAAGCTTTTACTGAGATTTTTTTCATCCTTATCGATATTGTGGTATTCTAGTAATAAGACGAAAAATAGCCTCTGACTAAAGAATTTTTGTTTCTGCTATAGCATCACTTTTTCCATATCACCCTCATTAAAGAGAATCAGTATCTGAGTTCAGACTGTGTTGGAAGCAGAACATTTAATGACCCAACTAAGCCAAAAAGTATTACGTACATTTGCATGAGGGAAGCCAGTGGTACTAAGGAGCTTTATGATGAGCTAGGGGAAATAATCATGAAATATAATACTGTTTTTTTCTAGGTCTCTGTTAAATGATTATCTTCTTGCACCACATAAAGTATGTTTTCCTGAGGTGAAGCCAACTAACTCAGCGGAGCAGGAGGAGATCCATTTCTCATTGTCCTTCTATCTTGCCTTATCTTCTTCTCCTAATTTTTAAAGGAAAGTCCTATCCTCCTTCGAATAAAGTATGGATTAATGTAATGTAATCCCATAGAAATGACTATATGTATCTATAAATTCTGAATCCAATAAAAAATTGATTTTATTCTATAAATTTTTACATTCCCCTCTATTTTGTAACACTATAAAAGGAGCATTATTTCTGTTTGTTTGTTTGCTTAAATGATGTAAAATTATCTCCAGAGACTCTGCAAAGGAGGGCTATTGGTAAGAAGTAGGTATGGGGGACAGGAAAACAGGCAGTACTGCAAAACTTGGAAACATTCCACTCGATATTAGGTCTCTGTTAACAATCCAGGGATTAATGAACGCTGGACAGTGAGTAACCTATGTTCCATTCCTTTTCTGATATTACCACCAAGAACTGTTAAGCAGGGTTGTTTTTTTTTCTAATGAAGCTTCTCTGGAAGAATTAAAAGCAAAACAGTCTTTCTAAGAGCTAAAAGACCTTTACAAGTTTTTTAAATCAGCCTTTGAGATAGAGAGGAAAATATAAAAAATAAGAAACTCATGCAAAAACATTTCCCAGATCATTCAAAAAATGAACATAGTTACCACATTGATAGGGTTATGAGAAAGAGCACCTAGATCATAAAGAAGACAGATGGGCTTGAAACATGGAATAAGAAACAGATGGAGATAAAGATTTGCACATGTAAGTGAAGGAAGCTTTTCTTTTTTTAATGTTTAGGCAGAACAAGGGTCTCTATTGACAAGTTTTACGGGGTGAGAGGACTGGTAGATTTGAAGAAAAAAAAAAAGACCGTGAGGAAGAGACTGTCCAGCTTTGAACTGATTGTGTCTTTTAGTGGCAGTATTTTAGTATAAATAGTATCTTTTCCAATAGGCATTAACAATCCCACTGTCACAGAATAAGAAATAGAAAGGAATCACTGGACCTCGCCTCAAAGTGGCTGGGATGAGTTATAATTTGTGTTTCAAATTAGAAATAGAGAGCATAACATTCAATTGCTCATAAAAGAATTATGTTACTGATGCTTTGACATAGTTAATAAACTGGAATTTTAGCTGGATCACAGTGACTGTGACACTTTTTCTTGCAAAAATATCAGCTATGATCAGCACAAGGCACTGAGTATGGTGGATTATCTTGAACTAGATACGTTCTTCAAAAAAGTCTGGAAATTACTTCAGAAATCTTGAGCAAGTTGTTAGGAACTCATGACGTTAATGACAAGAGAGGTCAGCCTAAGAGATAGAGGACAACTAAATACAAACATTCAAGAGGAAAAACATTGAAGTGTCTCACTGTGAAAAAGACCAAATAGGCAGAACACAAACAGGCGTATGCAAACATATCCCAATATTGCTGAAATGAGGATGACCTGAATGCCAAAGACTCACCAGAGCCAAAGAGCCACTCTACTTTCAGATTATTTCAGATTACGATTGGGAGCTCAGTTTTTCTTATTTTTCTTTCCATACTTCAGCAAAAAATGTAACTGAGAGCTTTTGTATTTCAGCTTTGTCTGTCCCAGCTTTTGTAACACGATATGTTTGTCTCCCTCTTCACTGGTGTGACACTGACACATCAAACTAAAGGGACAAGAGGAACTCTGCCATCTCACTTAGCCGGGCCTGTGACTTTTAAGAGCTAATCTCACAAGTGAAGTTAGAATTTGATACTCTAATATGTATCTAATCTTTCCAACCTTCCCAAAAAACTCCAATGAAAAAGTTCACATACAAATTTTTTCCAGTAAATTCTTACTAATCATGTGCTATCAGCCAGCTGAGCTCCACATTAATCTAACGTTTCCAGAGGAACAGCAGTGGCTGATAACACCTTGTAACATAAATCAACAGAAATTCCCTCGTCTGGGAATAAGAAATGATTGGTTACTCCAAATACTTACAGGCATAGAGAAGCCTCTGGAAGTCTTCTCCAGAGAGGAACTCAGAGAAAGTACTGTCATAAATTTAATCCTCCCCTGAAATATAATAGCTTGCTTTCTATTGGCTATATAGATAGCTAAATTAGATGTGTCAGCTATCTGACCATCTGTTATTCCCAAATACTCAGAGTATGAATCTGCAATAACGTAACTCTAGTTAATGTCATATGCTGGATGAAGTATATGTCCTGCTGTTGTGGAGATAATTCAGACAGAGGAGATATGGAATCTTTCCCCTAAAATGCAGTGCTTATAAACACTCAGAGCCCCTCTCGTATTCCTTATACTAAATTTAGGTACTAACAGGTTTTCTTATGCAAAAGAATGAACAGAGGACAATATTCTACAAAAATTGGTACAGGAATCCTACGTTTTACACTTCTGAAGTCTTCAGATTCTTACTTCCAAACAGGCTTCTGAAGAATGTAAATTGCTTTGGAACATATTAATCTATTATCTTCCAATTTTACAGATGACTTTCTAAAAAACAGAAATTATGATTTATGCTTATGGCAGCACGAATAAATTCACTATTCTATCTACCAAAATCTAATATATTAATCCACTATTTACAGACACTTCTGAAGGTGTCAACATACCTATTTTTGAAGTCACCAAAAGGGAATTTCCTAGTCTATTTTGTTCCATTCATTAGAATGGAACATTCCAAAGTTTTTGCTTGATTTAAATTACAGCATTTAGCTTTAACATCCAAGGACTGTAAATTCTATTCCAAAAATTAAGTAAGTCTATGCCTTTTTTTTGCAAGTTTAAATTTTCAAAGTTTAAAGATTTCAGTTATGGGAAGTATATTCTAGAATATTAATATAATTGCAACTTTACCACCTAATTTCAGTAAATTCAGCAATTTGCATTAATAGGAAAAATGGCAGAATTGTGATAATTAACACAGCTTGGCCCATAAGAAGTGTAGAACAGAATATCTTTCATGAAGAAGAGTTGATCTTTTTGAATAGTTTCCAGATCTGGACCTGGAAGTCTACAAACAACACACAATCTAACTAATCTACAAACAGTGCATCGAGTAGTCAGGCCCCTAAACTCCAGCATCTAGTGCCTTTTCAGATGCCTCTAAGTACAAGGATTGTCATTTCAGAACGTGCAGGATGCCAGTGGTGTATTTGACACCTCCAAAACTACATCTGGGGCACACCATGCCAAGCATAACAGACATAGATTCAAATGTTTAAGCAACAGAATCCCTTACTGACATCACAGGATTTCACTGGCCCTCGACTGGAATTTATGTTAATTCAAATTTCATAAAACATATGGAGATACCCACTATCCTCATTTTAGCTTCCGCAGTGTACAATTTTCCAAGCCACTGTAGTTAAAAATATAATCTTACCATTTGTATGTTGAACTTTACATACATTTAATACTGACTTACATGACTGGACTAAGCATTGCAATGGAAAAATATTTTTAAATTTCCTTTGTAAATGATGATAGAGGAATGGCGAAAACCGTAACAGATATTCGTACAAAGATCAACACAATTCCTATCTAAACTACTTGAGTCCACCTTGTCAAACTGCAGATAAAATTCTTCATAATCCAATTATGCAGACAAAAGCATTTATGAGAACAAATTCCATTTTTGCATTACTCTTGTAATAACCCGATATGCAAAAGCCTTACTTATCATTATTACTTATGAGTATGGTTTTGTTTTCCACCTCTGGGAGGGGATGGGTAAAGTGATCACTACACATTAAAAAAAAATAATATTAACTTAGTAACATGTAGTAATTCAATTCCTTTCAACTATTTTCACACACAGAAAATTTATATAATTTTAATGCCATCTGCAGATAACATACCTCATAAGCTACATTTCTCCTGTCTATACTGCTAATTAGTAGTTGAAATTAAAGATATAATATGTGATGCCAGAAAACCTGGTTCTCTAATATTTTGTGAAGTTGGTTATTTTGGAATAAGCAAAAGAATAACGGGGCAATTGCAGTGAATTCAATTGCCTGAAGTAGAGCTTAAAAAACATTACAGAAAAGGTGTGTGACTGTCAGAGAAGTCTTCTAGGCCTGCAGTCAATCCTTTCAAGATGTTTGCACTTAGATGATTGTCACATATTGGAATTTTATAACATTAAGGTGAAGCTGAAAATAGACAAGTCAAAATGTTTGAGAGTCAAGCTGATTTCAACATTTGGAAGCATCAGTGACAGCATTTCCTCACAGTTATTTCTGTACAAGTCAAGAGGTTGAGAATCCTTCAGAAAGCTCTATTACCAATATAAACAAAAGAATTGTCTTCATACTGGTACAAAAAAAAAGCCTGTCAAGTAAGCAACTGACAGATCCAACAACAGAAGATGCTACATTTTTGTCCTTTACAGTTACTATATTTATTCTGATTTCAAGAGTTAGAGAGGACTCTGCATATTACAGAGAACATTATTAAAACTTGATAATCTGAATATAGAATAAAGAGCAAATATAATGGAGGGAATAATTTGTTACTCTGAAACTAACTCAGAAGGTTTTATTGTGTGAAAAAGGTCACAAAAATTGGTTTAGGTTGAAGCTATGTTGTTGGGTTTTTTTTCTTTCCAAAGAATTTATTATTCTGCCAGATACAGACTTAGCCTTTAAGGAATTGCTTCATAAACTTAATTAAACACATTAATCCTTTAAAAGACAAATTAATGTTCTAAGTGATTGGTACAGGCAAGAGAGTTGAACTATAAATTCAGCTAAGCAGGTGTATTCCATCTTTCTTTTCCTTCTTATTTTTTTCTCCTTTTTTAATTATCTTGCTTTGATTCATGTTTTCTATATAATTTAAAATACGGGAAATTTTTATAAATTGGGAAAACTACCTTTGATTATAGCTTCTGGAATTTAAAATAAAAGAATGTATTTTTGGGACAACTGTAATTATGTGACATATTTGAAATATTAGTTGTTTCATTTAGTTGCTTCATCTTTTTATAACGAAATAGGATAGACAGTGGAAAGACCAGGATATTTTCATCTTGAGAAGATGTATTTGAAAAGTCACAGTTGGGATTCAGTTTTATTCTAATTTTAAAAAGCAAGAGAAAGAAAAAGAGAGAAAAAGAGAGAAAAAGAGAGAAAAAGAGAGAAAAAGAGAGAAAAAGAGACAGAGGAGGAGGAAGCAAGGAAGGAATGGAATGAAAAGAAATGAAAGTTAAAGAAAGTAAGCAAAAGAAAGCAAGAAAAAAGGAAGGCAAACGAATACGAAATAAAAGAACTATATGACAAAAAACTATATGACAAATCTGTGACAAGCAAGTAGAACAGTTTGAAAAAGCAATTCTATGGCATCACAAGAAATTAGGATTTCCAGTGAGACTGAATGACTTGATGAATGTGTAATTTGTTAGGTTCTAACCATCCTCTACAGTGATGCCTACCTTAATCAAATTGTTTTAATTTTTCAAATTCAGGCAGCTAAACACTAAAAATATTACATAAATTCCACAAACTGAAAAGATTTTGAAATATTATCTTCCTCTTTTGGGCAGGTAAATCAAAAGTTGCTGTTGCCTGAAACCGTGTGCTTCATTATCTGTTTAGCCTGGTGAGCCATCTGGGATTACTGATCTTTCCACTATTCTCTGTGTCATTTAGCTTTTAATCTTTCTATTTTCTATATGGATTGAAACCTAAATTTGCAGCTAATAATGAGAAAGTAATGCAAATTTCTTTATCAAGTACAGTATTTTAGAATTATTTGTAGCAGCAGGTTGTCTGATGTTTTGCTGCACTAATCAAAATTGGTTCAACTGTGAAGAAACTATTTGTTGGGAGCAGGTCTGTGTTACTGCAGATGACACAGTAAAAGGAAATTATACTGCAAGCTGTTTTTAAAAAAATAAAACTTCAGGCGAAATTTAAAAAATTCATCTAATGTTTTAAAAAATTTTCAAAATATGAAGATTAAAATAAGTGTTTTTTTCATTTTAGCCTCATTTCCAACATCAAACACTAAAAAAAACCCAAAAAACCCTAAAGCAGACCTTGAAAATGGTGATATTAAACAGTAGTAAAGAGATAAAAATGGTTACATTTTTTCTCATCACGTAGATCCTTCAGGAGATCCTGCAACCGTGAAGAATATAAACTAGCATTTTTTGTATATCTGGAACAAGCCCCGCATCTCATTTAGCAAATAGTGGTCAAAAGATCACTTGAATATGACATCAATCAGTTTTTATATCCTGGGCTAATCGTACAAAATCTTTTGTGGTCAGACTCATATGTCCTCAGAGCAGTCTAAAGGAAACTCTGTGAGAAACCTCCTCCTCATTTTGAAGGGATCACAGTAGTTAAGATTCTTACAACCAAAGTAAGAATGAGAGCAAATATAATTCTGTAACTATGCAGGAAATCTGCTCCACAAAAAACGGTGGGTATGAAATGTCATTGTCTTATAAAGCATATTTTATGCCTGTTTATGACTATTTGCATGTAGAAACACTCACATGTATATGTTCATGAACAAGTTCATACTTCTAAGCTTTTAGATGAAGAGAGGCCAATAACAAAACTTTTAAGAAAAGCCGCAAAAACTGTCTTTGAAAATGTTATATTGCTTATAAGATACTTCCATTTTCCATGAAGGTAGAGATTTAAAAGGAGTTTGCATTTGTCCCTCAGCCTCCATCAATAAACATAGTAGTACAAATGCTTTAACATCTTGATAATTGCCAGGCTAAATTAACGAGGTGATAGTGTTTTGATTTATGATTTGGAGGACCCTTCTCTGTGCTGGCCTTCATGAAGATTGAGCTGTCTCCCATATTCCCTGAAAGTGAGTCAATGACTGTTTATTCATTCCCTTGATTAGAAGGCTGCCCTGAAGCCAAACTCAAGAGGCTGCTATAAGAAATGCAAGACTCATATGCTTTGTTTTGCTTTCTGGATTTAGTGCTAAACATTAAAAGGAATTTGGAGATTGATTTTTGTGTGTGGACAAGTGCCAGATAAAACATCAAGCAAGTGAACGGCGTTCTTCACAGGAGCAAGCCCCCGTTAGTATGAGATGCCAGAGGCATAGTTGAGGTTTAACTGCTGCTATTGAGCTACTTGGAGGGGTTTTTTTAAATGTCTCATCAACTGTTGAGTTGACACCTGCTCACCTGAGCCATTTTGGTAGAAAATAGTGAGTGGTCAATTACCTTTCTGCAGTAATAATCATGTTCTCCTTTTCAGACACTGAGAGAGGACTACTTGAACATCCAGTTGTATTTTGCTGCTGTGCCTTAAAAGTGTTACGGAAACTTCCCAGTGTGACCATTCACGACGCGCTCTGGCTGTCACACTCCCAACACCAGAGACTTTGAGCAGCTGGGACCAAAGCCGCTTCACCTCGTGGGCAGCTCCAGTGATCCGACGGGTCCGGACTTGACTCCCCGCACACCCCACTCACACGCTCAGACCAGATTTCCTCACCGGGTCCACTCCACGTTTCCCACAGCAGTCTCAGACGTCTCGTTCCATAAAGCGATTTATTCAGTGCAGTGACACACGAGGCAGCCCGAGCTGGTACCTCCGAGAAGGACCCCGAACAAAGGGCCCGCGGACTTTTATCCCCTCACAGGCCAAGCCACACAAATCTCGATTGCTCCTCCTCCCGAGGCTTTGCTCCTGCTGTCTCCCAGGGTCCATTCACCCGGCTGGCCCTTTGTTATGCAAAGGTTGGCAGTTCATGGCCTCTTGTCTCTGGCTCCCACCCAGAGCTCAATGTGCACTACCTCAATCTGCATCAGTTTGCAAAGTGAGCTACCTGCAAAGGATTGTTCAACAAAGGAACACACATGCATATACAGGAGGTGGGAGAATGAAAGATAGATAAATTAATTGTTAATACATTAATGCTTTGATATTACTGTCTTCCTGTCCCTTCCTTGTCGCATCACTTGGTGCTGTAGAGGTACATCACAAACTGATTTTTCAGAGCTTACCTCCTCTCTACGCCTGTTGTGGGATGTTTTCTTTCTCAGGCAGAGCAAGCAAGTGGTTTCAGCAGCAGCTGACAAATTGGCCAATAATGTGGGTAGTAAATGCAGTCAGTAGTCATTTCTCTAGGCTGCAATTTACATGTCAAGTTTGAAAAGACTCTTCTCCCATGTTCTGGGACTTAGAAACACATCGAGTAACTTTTGCTAATGGAGTCTCTTCCTAAAATGAATCCAAAATTGGTCAATCAATCAGTAAGCAAAACTATTGCCTTCTGGATGTGAGCCTGAGGAGGATGCTTACCATTCAAAAACTGTAAAGAATTGTTAGGAAACAAAGGAACTATTCTCTATAATAAAAGACTGGACCTTCACCAAAAATTCTTTAGCATGGTATATTCAGAAGACCTCATTCTGCTGAAATAACTAGGATTCCTGGAAGCTTACTGACAGGGTGTCTTTGAGATTTACAGGCCTCCAAACGTTCTTGAAAAATAAGGACAGATGCCAACCAGCTAAAAAGATTTTTTTTTAAAGTGAGAAAAAACAGCCAATGAAAAGTGGTTTATGGAATGTCAGGACTTCTAGGAAGAGAAAAGCAGGAGTGACTTGCACTGAGCTTTCAAAAACAGGCATATGTCATTTGCAAATTAGCAGCATGCAGTTACAAACCAGGACTGTGTTCCCTATATAGCTGCATACATGCAGATATCCCAACTGGGCCTTGGAGTTTATCTCGTCAGTAGTGAAAGTCTCAGTATAACTCGTTCAGGTGGAACCTCTTCAATCAGTCCTCCAGCAAGACAATTCATTCTGAAGTCAGATTTCCCCAGCTGTATTTATTCTGTTACTTACTGATATGGCACTACTTTAGAGCTGTTGACCACTTTCTTCGAGCCCTCCTCATACAACAGACTCTTTCTCATATTTTCCAAATCAAATGGCCTTTTTATTTTTCTCTTAATGTATAAATGTACTATTAGACTGACAGTTTTCATGGATGGAAAGGCTTGCTCTCTTACTTTTTATTTTTTCTTGGGCTGCAAGCACAACATCTTTTACAAAGTAATGGATCTAAACGGCACTCATCACATCCATCATATCAGATGTATAAAGAAATCCAAGAAATTAGAACTTCAAATTAATATTTTACAGAAATTAATTTAACAGAAGATTTTGAGGAATATATTTCCATGTCTGACAATTACAATTCTTCTCCTTTCACAACTGTAGAATTAAAGATTTTCTATGCACTTGGAAATCAACAAATTACAATTGTCCACAATGAAAGCTATTGGATTTTTCATTCAAGTTAATTCCCTACTTTGTTTAGACAGAAAGATCCGTAAGATTTGATCATGCTTTCTTTAACTTGCTGCAATGTTTCCGGCCTAATGTTACTAACATTACTGTTAGTTAAAATGTTGTGGGATCATTTAGGAGCCGTAGTCTTGACTAACAAGTTTTTGGTCAATCTTGCAATCATAGCATAGCGAGGGCCAAATGAGCAAGTATTAATTGTAAAGTTTTGGTATGTGTGCCTATCACTGTACCCAGGGTATTGTGGGCATCTTCTTCACAAAGTAGACTGGAAACATTATATTGCAAGGGTAGGTCATTGAATGCTTGATGTTTTCTTACCAGTTTCTAGAAAATACTACCTTCAATGAAGGCATATATTCTTTGAAGTCCCTGTCTAGTCTTTCAGTTTGTTTTAACTTTTCAGAGGAAAGCTACTTAAGGGAACCTAGAACACATGTCAAAGAGAGATTAAAGAGCTGATGCTGGACCACACACTGCCAGTTGTGGGTGTGCACATGGTACAAAGAAAGCAAGGATTATGCAAGGAAATGGGATGTATAGTAAGCACAGGCAAATAGAGAAGGGTATGGTTATCAGAGAGTTTTAGAAGGTAAGCAGCCACCTGTGAGCTGGAACTTAGAAATCCTTCTGTGAGTGGCATCATCTAATAAAATTACATGTCGAATTTCCACTTTCAGACCACTGCTTCTGATAACTTTGAAATAAAAGCACCAGAACATTTTATAATATAAACAATAATTTGTATTAAAAAAAAAATTAAATCATAGGTTCGGTCTATCTTAGGTTTGATCTGCACTTATTTAGCTCATATGCCTTACAGCATAAATTTTTGTAAATTAGGTCTTTTCTTCATGAACTTAAAGCAGTTTACTAGGATCTATACACTAGATAAGCAGGGCCATGCCTGACATTCTGTAGTGTTTTCTTTTTGTCCTCCCTGGAAAATTATATTTCTTTAAAATTTCAATATTTCTTTAAAATCCTTTCATGTTACAGAGAAAATATGAACCCTCTTGCAGGCAGCGAGATTATCACTATTCCTTTCAAGAAAAGCAACTTTCCAGTTCATGAGATATTGCTGATATGTCTGCTCACTGGTTCATTGAAGTCTTGGCTTCTAAGTTAAAAATAGAATAAGCCTAACAATTAGAAACAATTTATGATTTCGTTTCAGCCCTAGTATTATTTTTCCCTGCTTTATTTCAGCAAAGGAAAAGCGATTTCAATAATTTTCCACTTACACAAAAGTAATACTAAAAAAGCACCAAATGCTGAAGAACATACTATAATCTTTTGCTGGCATTGTCAGAAAGACTTCAGGGATTCATAGTCTTTTTCTGATCCCGTTGGAAATTGATGATAAAACTAAGTTGCATGAATGAAGCAGTACCAGGTAATCCTTTTTTTGCTGCTGTTCTATGGTACATGGAAGGGACTTGGTTCTCACAGTTGATTTAACACCCTTCATGCTCATTAAATACAAGAACTCTATATTCAGGAACTCATCATTATTTTAATCACTATTAAGTTCAAGTCAATAAAAAAACTTACAAAATATTATTTTGCTACCTTTTCAAACCCATCTCAAGGAAACACTATCTCACAATGCTTCTTCTGATTCTTTCAAGGGAATAAATACATCTTCATGTTTGAACAGCTGCTGATAACAAGACAAAAGTCTGGTAAATTGCTAAAAAGAGGAAAAGGAAATACGAGTCAAAGCCTTTGACCCTAAAGATGTTGCTTCAAATTCAGTCTCAAAGAGTACTGACTGAAAGTCATTATCTCCTAATGACTGTTCAGCTTATGTAAACTTGGTTGTAAGCATCTCACTCTGAGTTCCTGGTAAGTAAACACCCGCAGCAGAATTAAACCCCAATGAATCTTCTACAAAGGTCAAATGTATAACAAATCACGGAGATAAAAACCCACTGTCAACCATAAACCCACTTTTTTAAGCAATGGTTTGAAACTATGTTGAAGAAAATGAGGTAAAAGTGAACAGGAAGGATAAAACATAGTTAAACAGGCCATAGTAAAACCAACACCAGTAATTCAGTGTCTAGATCACCACAGCACTACCTTACGTTAACATCACTAAGATATTTTTATGTTTGGAAGAACTAATGAGTCACTTATCTCAACTTGTTTACCCTTATATTTGCATGAGACAAATCACTCAATATATCATCATGTGTGATAAATACTATTCAAAATAATCTTCTGGATTTCTGATAGAGAATTTTTAGCCATTTCTATTACTATTCAGCAAAACACAGTTTTTTTCATCATTCCCACTAAACTTCGAGCAATCCACTCTTAACAATCCCTTAATCATAGTTTTCAAACCATGTGATGACAAACATGAAATTTCAGGTGGCTATATCTACAAAAATCAAGTTGTTCACTCAAGGTGAGAAGGACTAATTTCGTAGTACTTTTTGCCTTCATATATCAACTGATACCTGGACTTGAGAACTACAGAGAACTATCTATCCGAGAAAATTTGAAGGTAACAGTTATAGACCCAAAAGGATGATCTGTTCTCTCCTGCAATGCTGTGTTTATTGTCCTAATTGCATCTAAAAGCTGTACTGAACGGTGGGGAAGGAATTCATAAACTCAATCGTGCTAAATCTCGCAATTCTTCAGAAAATCCTAAGTGCAAATCTTATCCAGCACTTTAAAAACTTTACGAAGTTAGTAGCTTTTATGGCTGTAATGATAACCAGTGAAAGTTACTGCATGATTTCCTGAGTGTTCTTTTGTTTCTTTTCTTTTCTTCCTTAATGATTCTTTGCAAGTCTTGTCAAGATACATCTTAACTTAAGTACTATGTTATTTTCTGGGAAGAGGGAGAAGGGAGAAATGCCCACATTTTTTTCCTTTTTTCCCTTCTTTCTTTCCCTCCCTCCTTTCTTTTTTTCTCCTCAGTAAGCTGAATATATAATGTTATATAGAGAATAACATCCTGAGAAATAGCTCCTAGCCATAGGAAATAGAGTTTTATAAGAAACGAGGAAGAGGAGAAGAGCATTATATGACTGTTGGTGTTACAGCTTGGACTGTTAAGAGCAAAGGCATGTTCTTGAGCTCATAACTAAAACTACTTTACAATCTTACGGCGTCTTTCCTTCTGGAACTTTAGTCATTCAACGCATCCAGTAGCAGGGCCTCTGAAATCCGTCGCATGCAGGTAAGTGGAAAGACTTTTTTTTAGACTGACTTATGGATCAATGTGAACTCAAGAACAGCTCTGAAATCCTGAATTAACCTCTTGTTCTAATTATTAAACTGCTTTATTTCCCACCTGTAGTCAAAGATCAAGACACTGAAAAGTGCTAACTTTGTGCATCATACAAGGAATTACTACCCTTGGGACTTCGCTCATCTATTGCACTGGTGACATGTCAATATTTCATGATGTTTCTTGTTTCTCTAAACACTCTCACATTGCTTGCTCTTGTTTCTTCCCTAGCTCCCTTCTGTATCCTTTGGAAATAACTGGGAATATGTGTGACAGATATTTTCTATAGGGTATCATACTGTCTCCTTAAGCAGATGAGCCATGGATGATATAAAGAAAAACCGTGATTTTATATGCTAGTTTCTAAGGTAGTTCAGGGTCTTAGCAATGCAGAAGGAGAGAGATATGACCTAACTCATCCCTTCCTAGATTTCCACTTGGTATTTCTACAAGTGCTGATAATTTCGGGAATGCAGGAGTTGATGACTCTGCTGAATGCCAGGAAGGAATCCACAGGGAACAGTATAGAGAGAGGTGCAGATTATGCAGTTAGTGCTTAACAAACACAAGATACAATGCTTTATGATTTGGAATCAGTGGGTCAAAGCCAGAGGGTGTTTCACACCAGATATCAGCCATAAATATTAGGGTTGTTTCTGTGTCTTTGCACTACATTTTTTCACCCTCAAAAAAATGTCTGTTTTATGAAAGAGACAAATATTGAAAGCTATTTCAAAAAGTTCGTGGAACAAAATGCTGTTTGATGATGGCCAACAGAAAATGACATCTAACACATGAAAGAAATGAGGCAAAAGCAAGATTTGGAAGGGTAAAAAGGTAATGCTTTAGCAGAATTTCCGAGTTCCTGCTTTCCATTACATTTTTATTATTATAATTTTTGCATGACTGTAGCTGGACCTCTCATCTTGAAAGCTGAAGAAAAGGTTGCTAACTGCAGAGTGAGAGGAAGCCCTCCTCCCCCAAGCTCAACAATGCCTCATAAAAATATCAGATCACAGATTAAAACAGAACGACTTAAAAGTTCAAAAATAACAAGTCTTGCCTCAGTATGTCTGGTATTAAAAATAGCTTTTAACCTGCTTAAGATGGAAAGATAATATTATTTCTATTCTCAAGTTATTGCTCTTTCTCCTTTTGATCTAAAGTAGAAAATTGACTTTTAAGTATTTACTAGAGACAACCAAACCATGTCTAATGGACCTTTTTGGCTAGCCATACTAATTTGTAATAATTTTTTATATAAGAATGATAGAAGTCCAAAGACTAATTCACAATTCTAATTTGTGACATTTTTAATATTTCTTATTTTATCATGTGATACTAGTATAGGTCCTCACAAACTCTAGATGCCACTTTGAATTTTCAGCCAAGTCTTCTGCTAGACTGCACTTGAATAAGGTTTACAAGAAGACTTGAAGGTCACTGCGCCTGTGCATGAACATAGACCACAGCTTTTACAGAAACAAGAAATATATTTTTCATGCAAAAAACCACCCCAAAACAAATCCAACTTTAGATTTTTAACTGAAAAATTTTACCTAATAGAAAAGGTGAGTCACTTAGAATATATATTTTCAATATCCACTCTCCCTTCCTATTTGCAGACTGTCCATTTTCACAAATGTGTCCGTGGTTTAAGGACAGATATATCCTGTAATCCACCTTTCAAA
This sequence comes from Rhagologus leucostigma, assembly GCA_013397725.1. Taxonomy (NCBI): domain Eukaryota; kingdom Metazoa; phylum Chordata; class Aves; order Passeriformes; genus Rhagologus; species Rhagologus leucostigma. The sequence continues at coordinate 3,369,078 of VZTD01005999.1, forward strand.
TTGTAATAGTTATAATTCAGTATCTTAGCACCGTAACTTGCCCTCAAAGCCTCATGGGCTGTTTTTGGAATTCCTGATTCAACACATTTCTTTTCTATTATACAAAAATATTTCATGGACTCTTTTCTTCCTGAGCTAATTTTTTTGTTGTAGTGAATGACCAAGTGCAAAGTAGACACAGCTCCAGTGGAATCTGAAAACTGAGATAGCTGCCTCTCTGTCTTCATTCTTGCAATGCCAAAAGTGCAGGTGGTCCCTCAAACTCTGTTATCTCAGCATCATGACAGTCACCCAAACTACTATTAATACTTCATCCTTAAGTATGTGACATGGCAACATCTCGTCGTCTCTCGCCGCAAAAAGTAGTGCTTTTTTTATGCTTCTACAGTTATTTAAAGTGTCTTTATACCACTGCTGAAACTACTCACTATCCCAGTCACCTCTGAAAGATCAGAAAGAAATCAGGAATCTGCAATAAGATTCTGAGAGCTGCCAGTGCTGCAACGCATTGCGGAGATCCTCTGGGCTCCCATCAGGCCCAGTGTAGGAGTGTAGCTTTGTTCATCTGATCATCAACCTGAAAAGTCTGATAACATCTGATTGGAAATTCACTGCAAAATCTCCCAACAATTCCTCTAACACCTTAACCCCTGATGCTTTTGCCTGTTGCTGAATGCTCATAACTCAGGTATATATGACTTTCCTTATCCCTTGATTCTCCTCAGGAAAAGGATATTACCAGCCATAACAATTTCAGAGGAGGCAGTAAGTTAAACCTCGTTCCTTTAACTGATCTAATCTTTAAACAGGGAGACTTGGAGCAGAATTAGTAAGCAGAACCAGACCTAGGCAGCTGAGTAAAAAGGCTTCCTCTTTCAAGTTTGAATCTGAATCAAGCTTGAATCCCCTGGCACTTTGGGGAAAGAAAGTGCTAAAGGGGTGGGAGTGACCAGAACAGTGTGACATTTTTTTATGTTCTCCTACACCTACCCATTTGAAGGTTATGGAAGACTGCATAGAGCTGTGATGTTCTAAAAAACTTTTAAATGTGTAGGCTTTACTGTGTTTCACCCTTTAGTAGCCATTTTAATGATCCTGAGACTTAACTCCTTGCATTAAATTTCATACAATTTCTTCTGGTAGTAATTATTAATTTTCACATACTGGTAAAATAAATATTTCAGATAGCCCACACAAATTCCAGTTGTCTCTTAGGCTGAAGAACAAATGACTGGAGAAGGAGCACAGAGTTTAAATTGATTCATTTTAGATGATGCCTAACATGTACGGTGACAAGGACACATTAAGTAGGAGACAGTTCTTTCAAATATGTCACTCCAAAGAGATGACTCAGATACTCAGGTTGCTCTTTAACTGCTGTTCTAAGCCACAGCCTAAAATCACAGCATGCATGGTTACAACCTTCACACCTTAACATACTGACAAGATCCTGACAGCTTCCTTTGAAAAGCTTAATACCTTTTCCACCTACTAGTAAAAAAAAGCATCAAAGTAAACTGAAAAAAAATAATATAGAAATATGAGAAACTTCACTTGTACAAGTCTATGAACTACACCAAATTCTCACAGTGGACAAGCATATATGGCTTTCAAAGGAAACTGAATTTCTTATTTTGTTCAATTAGCACTTGATCTATGTGCCTCCTTCCATAAATAAATGTAGTTTTTCCAAACAGGGCTGCCTTCAGTAGGGCCTGACTTATTTTCCTCTTAAAAAAGAGAAAAAATGTTTTTTACTTGAAGTTCATAGTAACACTGGCCAGTTAGAACTGCTTAGGCAACCAGTCAAAATTACTGAGATCGGCTCCACACTTTCAGAAATCAGGGAATCCTAGACTATCTCAGGTGGAGAGGTACCCACAAGGAACATCAAGTCCAGCTCCCTGCTCTTTTAGTTCTACCTAAAACTAAACCGAATGACTAGGGCTGTTGATCAGATGCTCCTTGAATACCCAGTACTTCGCTGTGGAGACTGTTCAGTGACAGACCACTCTCTAGTGTAGAGCCTTCTCCTGTGTCCAATCTAACCCTCCACTGTGTAATGAACCTTGCAGATTCATTCCATTCTCTCAGGTCCTATCACTGGTCACAACAGCATCTTCCCCTCCACTGTCCCCCTCGAGGAAGCAGTAGGTGCCATGAGGTCACTCTTCAGTCTCCTCCAGGCTGAACAAGCCAAATGACCTCAGACACACCTTGTAGACCTTTCACAATCTTGGTTGCCCTCCTTTGAGCACACTAATAGTTTGATGTTCTTGTTATACTGAGATGCTCAAAACTGCACACAGGACTTGAGATGAGGCCACACGAGTGCAGTGCAGGGTGGGACAATCACCTCCCTAGACTGGTGGGTGATGCTGTTCCTGATACATCTCATTATTCATGTTCAACTTGCCATCAACCCAAAACCACAGATCTCCTTCTGTGGGGCTGCTTTCCAGCCTTTTGTCCCCTTCTTTGTATGTAGAAGCAAGATTACTGTATCCCAGGTGAAGAATGCAGCACTTTCTGTTAAATTTCATACAGCTGGTAATTACCCAACTTTCTAGTCTTTCCAGATTTCTTGAGGGACTCTTGAGACTCTTGAGGGAGTCCACAGTTTCTCCTAATTCAGTATCAACAATCATTACAATTTACTTCTAAATCTCCCCTACAGTCCTCCCAGTTACTTATTATTAGGAAGCTCTTTTATTTGCAATTGTAGTCCACCTGCTCATGAAACATTAAAAAATAAAATTTTTAAAAAGTCTGGAATTCTCTTTGGGCTCATCTCACAGCACATTTCTCCATGTGTTAGTACACAGATGAGCTTGACAATTAATGAGGATTTAGTAAAATTGCAATTCCATTGATAGCACTAAGCTTTCCCACCTTTTCTGGTGGAACAGAAAGTTTTCATATTTTGTCAATGTGCTGAATCACTTAGTGCTTTACAGTTTGATTTCAACAAGAGGACTCAGAATGGCTGCTTCCCACTATTTATAAGCATGAATAAACATGCTTGGAAAAGTGGCATGAGGCAGGAATAACCTTCACATTCACAAACTACATTATTTTGTACCTTAGCTTGGTCACAGCTTTCCTTTCAGTACAGTAGGAGCTGCGGCACATTTGTGCTGTCTACCATGTGACTCCATACCTTTGACCTATAAATCACAATGGGTCTCTGAACAGAACTTTGCAGCCTCTGCACTGCACAGGGTCTTCTGTAGCACAGAGTAGTGTGCGGGGTCTGGCCCTCAAAGCTCTGTGGTTCCATTTCCTGTCTTGTAAAAGAGAACCAAAATAGATGATTGCTGTAAATCTGAATTTGTTAAATATTTCTAGCGTGCTTTAAATCTGAGAAAGTTTTTACACTGTCATTTATTTATTATCCTTGCCAGAAACCAGTGTGCTGTTTTCCAGTAGCCATGCCCCTATGCTCTGTGTGGACACATGCAGTGGAAAAAGAAACCAGCTGTGTTTTACCCATTTCCAAACATCTTGCTGGAGAAATTAGCAATAAAATCACTGTAATGAATCTTCTTACTCCACTCTCCATTTCCATGTCAGTGAGAATTTAAGATTTACTTGGGAGAAGAATTCTATTTGCCTTATGTATCCTAGAACCTGCTTATTTATTTTTTGTAAATCAAATAACTCTCCTTTGAACCTTGAACATTCCCCAGTCCTGAACCAGACAGTCTTGAAAAGTAGGCCAGTCAATCATGTTCTCTTTCTCATTGTGGGTAGGGGTAGTGGGAGAATAGAAAAATCTTCTGTCACTAAATCCTTTCCACCCACAGGCAAAAAGTCTTCACCCAATTAACTAACACCAGGTGCACACTTGAATGCCTCAGAGGTATGTGGTATACTTACTGGCTCTGTTTCTACCTTGGCAGACAGACATGAAACCTGCCCCTGATTAGCCTGTTTCACTGGAGATGCAGTGGAGGGTGTCTCCCCGCACAAGAAAAAATTTTAGGTGTTTCTGTGCAAATAATGAATGTCTGACCATGCCAGACCCAGCATACCCTGTGCATTAAAAGGACTATCCTTTTTATGAACTGGTTTGTCACAATCAACCAGTGGCAGTAGTACACTGCAAAACAAAAAGTATTGGCCGTGAGTGACCAGCATTTTGTGCAAATGCTGCATATGCAGAGAGTATGAGAGTCCATCTCCATGGTAGGGTATAGACTATCAGGTTCCCCCCAGGTTTGACTTCTCCCTCATATATTTTTGCTCTGACAACTTTTGCTACCAGATAAAATATTTTTAAAAGTCTATGGCCAAAAGAATTCCAGGCATACACATTTCAACCTCTGCCTACAACTTACGTAGCTCTTCGGGAGCCTGAAAATCCATCAGTTCGATTTTTATCTTACAGGATTGTGAAGAACCAAACATTCCTGAAAATCAGATGGTAACATTTGTAAACTTAGCCTGAGTACAAAGAATTGGAGACATTCAGAATTAACAAAAAACTGTAAATATTTTCTCCTGGATATTCTTGTTCTTTATTAATATTTCACAAGTGAGGTAAAAGTGACAAAATTTGTGAGTTCTTTCCACAATCTGTGTGATGGCCAAACTCTTTCATGTAAAGCGATTGGTTTATTTTCTTGTAGCAAAGCAGCTTAACCTATAATGCTGCAACAAGTATATACAAGATTTTACAGTTACTACATAACTGAATCACTTAGATAACTAAAATCTTATAATTCAGGTTTTCTGCCTAATATTGGTAAAAAGAACTTTCTCATTCTTCTAAGGCACTTAGAAGCATAGACAATCAATACATGGACTAGAAGTTATAGCAACTGAATGTAGCCAACAAAATGAGATGTTTAAGTGATAAAATTGTAACAGCTATGGAGTTTCCCATTCCCATTCCCAACTAAGTTGCCCCATTCCATGGATACAAATTTATTAAGCTATTGCTGTTATTCTTTGAACTATTTTCTCTGCTACTTTATGGTACCTGAGAACTCCGAAGCCAAAACAGAAGCCAAAATCCTTATTCTTTGATTTAGTCACTTGAGAGGGATATGAATCTGTACCTGCTAGTAACTTGAACTTCGCCTTCCTAGAGGTCTACCACCTCCCTTAAATCAAGAGCCTCCCCTTTTTTCTCTCTGACGTGAAGATATTGAGGACTACTTTTTAAAATCTCAAAGACTTAAATTCACACTTAACCATTTTTTTAAAAAAATGTGTCTCTCAGACAAATTGAGTCCAATACAACCAATCTACTGTGCTGTCTGTAATTAAAATACAAACCACACTGCATGTATATTTATTCTCCTGCAGGTTCTCCTAAAGAGGTGAGATTCGAATCTTTGCCTTTAGAACAGAACACATGATCATCTCAAAGATCAATTCAGTCTAGAATACTGCTGTTCACTGGAACTAGGCATGTGGGCCCAGGAAAAGTATTAAAAGTAGGGCAAGAATAGAGTAATGCTTCCATTGCATAAAATTCCATACTGCAGAGATTAAAGAGTTTCTGTATAGGAAAGTTTCAACTGGATCTCTCTATTTAGTATAGCCAAGGCCAGGTCTGTTTTTTATTAATTTATCCAAATTGTAATTATTACTTTCTTTGTAATACAAGAAATACACAATATTTTCTCAATGAGTTCCACTGTTGAGCTATGTATGTATGTGAAAAAACCCACCTTCCTTTGTTTTACTTTTCATTTGCTGTCAAGTAATGCCAGTTTGTGCTTCCTGCTTTTCCTATTGTGAGAGTGAATAATTTCCCTTTTTCACCTTATCTGCAATTTTCTCTCTTTATATGTCTCTTTCATACTGTTCTTCACCTTTTTCTATTTGAGGGTGATAAATCTTAATCAGTTTAGTCTCTCCTTATCTGTAGTGTTGCCATGCAATTGCTTGCTGCCATTCACTGTGTGCTAATTCTTTCATAGCAATTTTGAGATGCAGTTAAATTTGGTTTATTTTCCTTATAAATGAACTGAAAATTCTTCACAATATAAAATATTAAATGTTGTATCCAAATATGTAACATCATATGTACTAAGCTTTTTGTTTATCAACTAGAATGTTTACATGCATTGAGAGAATTCAACATATTGTCTGCCAGACACGAAGAAAATATCTTGCACAGGAATAGAATAGCTTTATAATTTTTTCTCAACACAGTGTTCACCAAGACTAAGATTTTAAAGGGACATACTTCCTGTTAAATAGTATTTGAAAGTGTAGCTATTCGTTTTATTCTCTATATATCTTTCCTTCAGTAATCCCATATTGGATTTTTTCCCAGTGTTACTTTTGACCTACAATCAATTTTGGAATCACCACTGGTCATTTTTAAAAATCTCCACTAACATCAGACTTTCAAATATGTGTCTTATTTTGTCTAAAAAAGGAATTATTGTGTTTAAGTAGTTGTAAACTGCATGCTAGAGGTTAGGAAAATCCAGAAAATAGATTTTCTCTGAGGTATAGTTGGCACCATTATTGTCTTAGTCTCAACATTCAATAGTTTTCTAGTTTTTCTCTCTGCAGTGGCAGTCTGAAACCATTAAACAGATAAGGACAATAAGCAAATGCAGAGAATGAGTGTTCTGAATCAGTTTATGTTCCAGGGCAGCATAAGCTATATCCCTAAATAATTATTCAAGATTTTTACACCAGAATAAGTTATTCAGGAGCTGCAAAATATATAATAAAATATTTCTTTTCAGCGAACCACCTTATTTTGGTGATGGAAGAAGTGATAATACAGATCAGACAAATGCCAAGAAAAAAGCAGTAATCAACTTTTGGGTCATAAACCTATCGGTAAATGTAATATTATTTCAGTAGACCCAGGGCTAGTTTATGCTAAGAGCCATTAGGAATTCAAAAGGATACGAAATTCTTCCACCTCCCCCTACAATAGTATCCATATGGCTTTCTACATATTGTTGCAAATTCAAAACACTGAGGAATTTCATGCAGTGCTTTTATCCTCCCACCTAACAAATCATCTACAAAACTAAGTACCCTTCACATGGTATTTGTATTAAGGGGTCATCTACTGTTTTCACAGACAGCTATTTGTTATTGGCATGTTTAGGTTCTGCATATAAATAGCACAGATTTATAATCAAATATTTTTTTGCAAAGTCAAAACATTTAGAAGAACTGGATGAAAAAGTGATTGGAGGCAAGTCTTTGCCATCTACTTTCCCACTTCTCCATGGCCTCTTTTTAATGGTAGCAGACCATCTATAGATTTCTAGGAATTAAGTACACATCTACCCTGCCCACAGGGCAGATAAATCAGAGTTTATGCAGTGTTGTTTGAAGACTTTTCTATACTCTTATTAGTAGATATAGAGGAAACAGAGTGGGAGGGAAGGAATAAAAGCCTGATGACTCTGCAGGTTTCATCTTGTAAATTCAGGCAGTTTGCCTGACCCCCCCGCCCCTTCCACCACCATGTGTCAGAGGTGACATCTTCGCAATAGTTAAGAGTACTTTTGTCCTGTGCCTTGTAAAAAACATTAGAGCAGATGAATGAGTCAACCAGTCAGGGAAAAGATAATTTGAGATTTGCCTCTTAAAATGAACAATAGAAGATGGTTTTGTAAAACCGTTAAAACAGGAGAAGGATATACCAATACTTCCCACAGTGCTACACCACATGCCAGCAATCTGTGGTTAAAGGACTCTTAGAGCAAGGTGCAGTTTCATCTTTAATTCAGTTTCTCTCCTTTGAATTCTACCACTTTAACCGGTGAGGTTTAGAACCTCTACGAACTTTTTCCCCATAACCTCCTAAGGCAGAATGCTTCACTTTTAGCCATATGTTGCATAAAGAAAAATCTCCTTTGGCTGGTTTCTGAGCAGGATCTAGGAAACACATGTGATCAGAGCAAAGAGCAGATTTATCACCTAAAGCCCAAACCTCTTGAGTATTCAAATGCTTATCTTCTTCAGAATGTCAGAGGAAGTAAATTCTGGAAAGGGCCTCAGAGCTTGTGCTACTATTGTATGCTATTCATTGTCATTCAATGGCAGTGTTAGCAATTATTTCAATGAAATTTTGGTCAGATTTTAATTTCACCCTATTACTTCTAAAAGCTTTCTTCTTTTTCACTATGTAAACTCTGCATGAAAGCATCAAGACACAGATATTAAACTTGTTCAGCACCCTTCCTTGATTTCCTAGCCCTGGATAAGAGGCTGACTTAAAAGTCATCATTAAGGGTCATGGAAAATGAAGAGAGCTAGAAAGATTTCACAGACAAATTTGGAACCACTCCATGTAACAACAATCTGTTTGGAAAGCTGAGCTTTTCTTCCTTAGCTTATGCAATCTACCACTTCTTTTGTGAAGTCATCTGAGATAGCACAACAAAAGTTTGTTTTGTGAGGCACTTCACATGAAAACACTGTACTATTTCTTTGCATAAGTCGGGAGGAAGGTCACGGGCCAAGAGGGGATTCAGTGTTTTCTGATGAGTGCAGGAGCTGACAGCTGTGCTCTGGGAATCTGGAGGTCATGTTCTGTACTTTTGGTGGTGCCAGAGTGCAGTACTCTGACAAGTTTCTTTTAGATATTCCGCATATGGGGCATTAATGTTTAATACAGAATTTACTTATTTTAAGTTATTTTGATTTTACAGAGAGATGCAGGAACGGATTTGAATCACAGTGCAAGTACAAATTGTGCTTAGCAGACTGAAGCAATTCTAGATTTCATTTGAATCACAATAAAACAAAAATTTCCTGAGCTCATCATCAAGACACCAGACATTCCCAGCACTCCAAAGGATACATGGGTTGAAACCAGATCAAGACCATTGCTCTCTTCACAGGTCTTTTGTTTGTTTCTCAGTTTGAATTCTCTATGTCACATATATTTTTTTGCATATTATTGATTGATGAAGGGATTAACAGTTACCAGACATCTAATATAAACATTCATAGAGAATAAAGTCTCCTGTCTGGTCTCCTTTGCTATGACTTCAGCATCCTTTACAACAACCATGATCAGTCACTCTGCACATCCTTCCCGAATTTCATAATTACATTGTCCATGGCTATCTCCTCTAAGCCTTCCATTGTAAGGGCTCATCTGTCAGTAACAAGGGGCCATATCAGAGAAGAATAAAGAAAAAAACAACAGATCAAAACCCTCAGTTGTTTACTGAGCAAAGAATACAGAAATGAGAACAAAAATTGTTAAATTCTACTAGAAAATTGGAATTACAGGCTATTGCAACAGAATATAATATAAATGAAGATGAGAAGAAAAGGTCAAATGAGGTGCAGCCGTTATTCAGGTCTTTATGTAGGTATAGATGAATGAAATAATCAAAAGGCCTTGGATGGTTTGGCTTATCTGTCAGCTTTATGTTCCTGTGAGAAAATAACTTCCTTCTTGGTGTGATTCCTACTCCTCTTCTAAACTCCAGTAAGTTAATAAGAAATCTTTGTTATGCTCCCATAGCTCAGTAATTTCAAGATAATCTGGTTGTGCTTAGTTGAAAAGAAACCTTTTCTAGAGCATATTTCAGATTTACAGAAATGGGACTATAGTCTCGAGAGAATAGAAGAAAATTAAGTGAAGAGGAGGGGTTTTGTTTGGTTGGTGTGTTTCCCCCCCTCCCTGCCTCTAAAAGGTTTAACTTGATATTTGGATTACACTTCACAGTGGAGTGAGCATGAGGAACTATTATTATATGAACTGATTTCCTCATTTCAACTCAACAGCATTTTTAAATCTTTGCCTTTTGCCTAGCAGCTGTGTTATCTCATAAACACAAAAATTCTCACTAAGGGATGTCAGCCTCAGCAAATCTATAACAAACAAACAATTCAAAGATAAAGTTTGATTAGCTGCATAAAAGAAGGATCTGCACAATTTACCCATCCACCCTAACAAGCCTTCATCTTTTGTAAGCCTCAGACAATTGCTTACACCAAGTGATTGCTACTGCTTAACAGCAAAAATGAAGTGTTATAATTGCCAGTTTCTTAATGTAAGGTCCTGCACTTAAGACACTTTGAGTAGCTGGACAAAAAGACAGTATAAAACTCATCAGGATATACTGCTGTTTCACACACCATCACCATTGTTTGGCCCAGGTGCATTAGAGCCTAGCAGTTGTTTATTCTTGTTTTGTTTTTCATTTCTCACTCTTCCTTACCCCTTACCTCCATGTGGTTAAGTTTTATAATATTTGAAAAATTAATTTAAAAATGGCAGCAGGTCAAAGCAGTTCTAAATAAATATGGTTTCAATTTAGAGTAAATGTTTAGACTGAGAGACCACATGGTTTAGCAGTCAAGACATTGGTGTGGTACTTAGAATAGACTGATTCCATGTTTTGCTTTCTCATCTCTTCAAAGTTCTATACTGTGCTTCCTTATAATGCATTGTAAGACCAATAAGATAGAAATTGTCTAGATTTTATGCATGTATAGTGGCTACTATGATGGTATTCAGAACTCAGAGCCTTGATATGCTGTTATCATGAAAAAATAAAGATGAGAAATTTATGCTGCTGAAAAGCAACTTGTGGATCACTTACCTAATTAAAATGCTTGAATTAATACAGAAAAAAAAATTAAAAGCTTATCACATAGTTCGTCTTATTAGGAGGAGAATAAAACTCTCTATTGCACAAAGCTCTCAAAATAGCTTTTGCCATCTTTGGAGCTCTGATGACACAGAACACAGTTTTCTCAATATCGGATCACAAATCCAGCTTCCAAACAACCTTTATCTGACATTGAACACACTCAAAAACACTCACAAAAACTCCATCTCTCTGCTAATTTCCTTTAGCTCACAATCCAGCTGAACTACAAGGGAAAAAATATTTCATGATCACCTTAAAAAGGAAGACAAATCCACCCAAAATTGCAGCAGTGAGAATTGAAAAGGCTTTCAAGCAGAATTACAGTTACCAGTACTACAAGCAAGAATTCTTTTGATCTTATTTTAGTGTAAGTAGTCTGTATTTAAGTATATTACTGAAAGTACCCTAAGCATTTGAATGTTATTGTGCTGAAAAGTATTTAGATAGTAAATTTACAAAATTCATTGAAATATATTGTACTTTCACTCTTATTCCTTAGGGGTTACTTTTGATGACATCTGATGTAAGAAGCAGACTTACAAGGTCTTTTCTAAGTAGGAAAAAAGTAAAAATTTAAAAGTTATTAAAATAATCTCTAAAGGATAGGAATTCTTGTCATAGAGTCTCCTCTAAACCTTCTCTCTCCATTAACCCACAAAGCTCAAAACTGGAATATGAGCCATAATTAACAAAGTGAATCAGTCAGTGAAGCACTATGTTCCTATACTTGTTTCTTATTTAAGAATAAAACCAAAGTTCTGTAAATATACCTCTTTAATCTTAATATTCATAAATAATTTCAAATTAAAATAAGTTTCAAATAATTATCATCCAATGTATTACTCCTGCACTGCAGTCTGTTCTAGTCATGGAGAATGGATGGAGAGCCAAGTCACATGGAACTGGTTTTCATTTTTGTTGATTGGCTAAAACTTTCTTAATTGAGAAAAAAATATGGTTAAAAGAAATAATATCTACTAATGCTTCGTTAGTCACTTCTCAGTATATATTATGAACAAAAATCAACTCAGATGTTGATGCCTTTCCTTGGGCTTAGAATTAAAAGCCAAACACAGTTAGAGGGGAAAAAGGGTTTTACCTTGGTATTTATTCAAGGATCCTCTGGTGCACCACATCCAGGCAGAAAGCACCCCCGAATGCACACTGAAAGTGCACACCCGAAAGATGCACCCCCCCCAAGATGCACACCCAAGATGCACCCCCCCAACATGCACGCACAAGATAATTCACGTATACAGTTATAGACCTTGCACATTAGCATATCTATCAAAGATTCCCCAATGAGAGGCTCAAGAGAAGCCCCCGTCCTGAGGAATGTTCCCCCTGGATGGGCCTATCTTGGTTTACAGAATGTGTTCTGGAGAGGACCTTGGTGTCTGGGGCTTTCTGACCCAACTTCGAGGTTTTCAAGATGTTTAGTTTCCTGGCTTAAAGGAACTTTGGGTCTAAGCTAGTTATCAGACTTGGAGAATTACAAGTATGTGGGCTAAAAGCACTAAGGATACATGCAAAGCTGTGTAAAAGGGTATGTGGAAGGGTATATGAGAGGGGTATATGAAAAAGCAAAAAATCATCACGGCATCAATGTTATGTCCAGAAAGATCGACTGATGAAAGGTTAACAGAGATGAAGAGAAAACACCAAACTTCCAGGAATTTAAATGAGGGCTGTTTTCACTGCCTTCAGTCAACCAGATTTATGAAGTGTTCCTACATTTCCTCCTCATCATCAGTTCCTAATCTCTTAGATTCACACCTAGTTTGGTGAGATTTCCAGCAGGGCTGTGCAGTCTCAATAGGGAACACTTACCAAATAGAAAGCCTGATCAAAACTTTTTAGATGTACTAAAAATACTAAGGCAGGATGAAAGCTACTATCAGTCATGCAAAGGTGCTAGATGTCATCTTTTAAAGTAACTCATCTATACAAAACCAAGGACCTTCATGTTTGCAGTCATAAGATGGTAAATAGAAGAAAAGACAAACGTGAGAAATTAGGTTGTTAAAGTGGCCATTCTAGGCCTTGCACTGTAATTCCACTTGCACTTTAACAAGATAGGTAAAGGTTGTTTACTGTCACTCTACAGGCATATGCTATAAATTGCTTCAATTTTTAAAGTACCCTCTATTTACTCAACACTCACAGAAGAAGAAACTTATATTATTCCAGAATAATATGCTACTCTCCTCACATTAAAAAAATATTAAGATGATCCTGAAGGAACTGAAATTTACTACTCTCCTTTCCAGGATATGGTTATGCTCTCTTTTTAGCTTATTCAATTTTCTTAAGGTATATTTCCAGGTTAGCAAAAGTGAATCAACTCCTTTAATTAGTTTTTCTCTATACTGATTTACAGCCTAAATCTTCTCCCTGTAAATCATATCTTCCAGCTCTTACTTATTTAAATTTCAGTAAGAATTCCCTGCAACAAGATTTTCCACATATCTAGCAGAATTTCCAACTTTTATAACTGAAAAAGCTATTATATGGTCCCATTTAATTTTCCATAAATTTCAGCTCCTTTTAAATATGTGGAAGGTCATTTCCAATTCAGATAAATAACTCTGTCTAAGACTTTTGATATATATAGGAAGGAGACTTTCAAAGACAAACAGGAGCCAGGCACCTAGATTCCACTGATAGCTAATAGGCATCAGGCACCTGTGCCTTTGAAAATCTCCCCCCAGTCAATCATGTTTGACAATTATTCATCAGGTTTTTCTACTGTTGTGCTGAAAAAAAATGTGAGCAGCCACTTTCAAGACTGTTCCTGTACACAAGAGAAGCCAAATCCATATCGATCAAAGTGACATGTTTGTAGTGCAGAATAAACTGAAACATCTATATAACTTATGGCTTGTTATGTTTGGTGATAAACAAATGCTTTAATTAAGTTTGAGATTCAGAGCCTTTTAAACCTAGTGCTGAATTTTATCACCTATAAATAAAGAGGTCTCTGGAAAGAGGAATAGATAAGCACGAGTATTGATTTTGGTTACACATGTGGACGTAAGTCCCAAGAGTTACAGCAAATAACATACTGCTTGCGCCTTTAAACTACAATTACCTGCAGAATACAGCATGTTCTGTTCAGTTCAAGAGAAGAGCTAAAACCAGCACGTTTCAGCAGAGAGAAACTTAAGCAAATGCAAAGATACAGGGTTTCCAAACAGCGTCTGGATACAGCAGTAAATTTGTCATCATCTATGGGGGCCTCAGGCCCTGTTTGTTAGAAGTTTCGGTAATTAAATTATGAAATACTTATACATCTGAAGTACAGAAATACAAAGTGCAGGTTATATCATAGGGCAGATTCTGACATAGGCACCTCAGTTCCTCTTTCGCATAGAAAGGCTGAAGGCTTTGGCATTCATAGTGCACTTTTATATTGGCACATCCAAATAATTCTGCAGTGGATATTAAGCTTGCTTCTTAATTTTGCCTCCTTTTAGGTGGATGAAAATAGAGGCACTATATGCTTATGGACAGAATTAGTGTTGCATAACTTTTGAGTGGATGAGCTCATTCTATAGTTAAGGCAGAAAACCAGGAAACTACAGTGAGAATTTCATATTACATATGCATAAATGTATTTCAAAGAAACTTAATGAATTGTCTTCAGGATGTGCCCATATAACTCTACTGACTATAAGGAAAGGCTACAGACTCAATTGGAGTAGAAGCTTAATTCCTAAATATTAATTACTTAAAATTTGTCGAGGAAGACTGTAACATAAATAACTTTTTTAACTTTTACAGTGATTTATTGACATAGCTGGACAAAGAATCCAAAATTCTGAACTAGATTTTTTATAACTTTGTTTTATCTTACTGTCTCTGGCTCATGCAGTAATAGAGCCTCTAGTGATGGTATTATTTTAAAGAGCTTTGTAGATTTCAGTGAATGAGGCAGGTACAGCATCTATTTGGCATTATTGGAACAAAGATTAATACAATAAGAAAAGATTAAGAAGTTAAGATAAGAAAAAGTTATAAGATACAAGATTATTGGTCAATTATTTTGGGACAGACTTTTTCAGCTTCATAAGAACAAACCTTGCATATATTTTAGGCAGAGGTTATCTTTAGTTTTGGCTGTTGGAGATGTCTAGCTTTCATATTTTTGTTCTTATTCAGCCCTGGAAATTAACAATAAATGAAAAACTAATGAACTGTCTTCAAGCTGAAAATATATTACAACATATCATCTTCAAAAAAACAAGCCTGAAGTCCCTCTAATTCTGTCTCCTCATTCCCACTCTTTAATCCTCAGGCATCTTGTTTGCTATAACAGATTTTACATTGTCTTTCTTTCCTTTCAGAGGTGTAGTTTATAGCATGTCCCAAGCTAACTACTTCTACTATAAATAAGATAAAACTGGTGCTAGGTATTGCTGAGCAGAGAGCACAATCATTAAGAGAAACAGTCCAGTAAAGAAGGCAAAAGTAATGGCTCTATTTGGAATCTGTTTATTGGCTTTCTGCTTGCAAACTTTGCCACAGACATAATACCTCCAGCTCAGAAACAGATTGTGCTGTTACTATGCAAAACCCGATGACATAGTATTTTGAAAAAAAATCCCACCTTGTTCTTTTAGTTGAGGGAAAAGAAATAATATTTCTCCAAGTTTCTTTAGGTCAGTGTTAATAAATTTTGAACTTTCAATGTGCATTTTTAAATTTTCAGTATTTGGAAATATTAATGTGCCAAATCTTAATTAACTCATCGAATTTTTGATATAGCATCTGCTTCTGAGACTGATGAACTGCACAACTATCTTAGGAGTATCAGCCAGCCTGAACATGTTTGTCAAAGCTGATAGCAAAAAGAACTACGTTTATTAACTTTGGCCTGTCACACATAACACTCAAACAGTCATTATGCTTTTAGGTAATTTTATAATTGCTCTCCAGGTATAGATTGAAAAAAGGTGAACATCTCTCCCTATTGTGACAATCCAGGAAAAATAAGTCAGATTCAGGGTGAGAGTTCAATAAAATTCTGCTCAGCACACAGCACTGAGTTGTAAGGGAAGATCAAAAAGAAGGAATATTAAAGATCAGGGAAAGATTGTGAAAGCTTTGGTTGTTGGTGTGGTTTAATTCAGTTATAGAAGCATATGGCAGGTCATTACATCAAATTGGCATGTATTTAATTTTTTCATATGATAAAATGAAAAGAAGAACCAGGTAGATTTTTGATGACATGTTAGGAAAATCATCTGAAACATAAATTTTCAATGATCCACACAAATGATAAGTTTTGTTTACTCAAAGGGGGATTTAATTAACGAAGAGAAAGAGAAAAAATCTGTGAAAAGCCCAAAGAATATAGTCTTTTTATTTACTTTCAAACTGATTTTCATAAAATGAGTAAAGAACCTGTGGGATTCATTTACATGTGATACTATACAGACTATGCAATTTATAGTATTAAATTATGTCAGAATCCATAAACATCCAGTTTACAAGGAATAATTTTCCATATGTCACATTTAAGGGATCTTGACAATAAAAGATTGGATTCTCAATTTGCATAAAATTCACTTCCTAAAGTTAAGAGATGTTGTCTGAACTGAAGATTGGTAAGAAGCAAGCTCTCACCTATGCCATGGATAGATATGGCCATAGGAATGTGGCCAAAAATACTTTTGTGTTAAAATGGCTCATTTAGAACTCAGATGGTAGCAGATCTTCAGAAGCAGAATTCTGGGGGTCAGCTGTATGATTTGAACAATTCAAGCATTCTCACTACAGAGGGCAATGAAACAGGAAGAAGTTTGAACTCTCTATTGTTTGCTTTATTTTTATTACTAAGTTGACATGTACCACCTCTGAAACAGTGGGTGATACACGTGAGAGTAAAGCCAAAGGCTCAGCTAAGGCACATGTCACTGAGGGGCTGAAAAGGTGTGGATCTATTTTTCTGGAAGAAAGTTCCAAGCTTGTTTTGATGTCAAGAACATTTTACCAAGAGTGCTATTTGGTCCAGGGGGTATTAACTGTTGAATTTTCATATTTGTTTTTTTTTTAATACAGTAGGCTGAAGTCTGAAAAAAGGCAGACACATAATGTTTTTGACAAGGATGACATCTTAATTAGACTGAAGAGCTAGGCTAGTTATCTCAAAGGATTTTAGATCTCCTCTGCCCAAGAGCCAGTGTGTTTGTGTCTATAAAAATGTGTACTTTTTTCAACACTGAAGTCCTCAAAGTGAATGTGAGAAAATGAAGAATCTTCGTGTTGCCTGCATCCACTTAGTTTAACTATAAAGTGCTAAATTTTCAATATTTGAGAATAGTTTTCTCCCTTGAGAAAACTGTTATGCACAAAGTCATCTATGATAAAAGAATCACCAAAAATGTTTTGTTGGTTGGTTTGGGTTTGGTGGGGTCTTTTGTGTTTTGGTTAAGGTTTTTTTGTGGTTTGGTTTTTTTGTTTGTGTCTTTTTTACTTTAAGACTGTCATGAAGCTAACTGACATATCAAATGCAGTCATTGATTTCAATATTTATGAATCTTCTTTATGGTTTATTAAACGAATTAATCTCGGTATAATAATATGGATAGTATAGTATAAAAAATAAAAGCAAGAAGCAACCAAACAGCAGTGCTCTTTTCTGGTTTTGCAGTACACTTCATATCTTTGTTTGCACTTCATGTACTTATTAAAAACTATGTCATATATTTAAATCAGCACCATCTTACCAGTAACACATCACTAACTTCTATCTGTTTTGAGTGTAAATAGTAAACAAGGGGAAGAACAGAAAAGCACTTCTTAGGTCTAAGTTGCGCAGTATATTCAGAAAAAATAAACTGCACTCTTTGGGTTAATTATATATTTCACAGCGAATTCCAGTTCACACTATTGTTTGCATAATACAAAAGGAATGTCCTTTCCAATTACCATGTTTTTCTGTTGATAGATACTATGGCTAATTGACTGAATCTTTGCAAAAAGCATAATTCTGTAAAGGAGACTTGGAGTCAGTTTCAACATCTCTTAAGTTGTTTTCATAATCCATTCTCATTTGACCCAAGAAGATTAGCATAGCTGGAAGTATAAAATAATTTTACAAGCCCTAAAGTTGTCAAAAAGAAGAACAAATATTCATTCTCTAGCATGTTTAATTTGATTATCCTTGTTTTTCTGGATGAGGGTCATCGTGATTGTTATAAGTTGCCGTTTTAAAAAGGTGAGATGACATTGGACAAATTAAGAAATATTTTGCAATGGATTTGGCAAAAGTGTAATTTTTTTCTCAAAGATAAGTTTTTCCTATGGTACATCTCATAGGTTTTTTTCATCACAGGCAAATGAAAAATTTAAAACAAAGATGTTTTAGGAACTAAACACGAGGGAAAGAGCTTGCTGAGCATCCATTGACCTACCAGGTATCCACAAGCATGACAGATTTGTCCAAAGTGAAGAATAATAGGTATATAATTAAAAGTTTTTAGTACTTTGAGTCAGATTTTCTGTTTCCCCTATGCTATTAAAGAATGGCACACAGTTATTCAGGAGCAGATGTTGCTCAACGGTATCAAATGATTTTTAAATGTCCCATTTTCATGCATGTTACAGACCCTTAGCCCATTATGAATAAAAAGAGATCTTAGCAACTGTATAGTCAAAGCCTTTAGCTCATGGTTAAATCAAATCTTTTAAATGTCATACCTTCCGAGTCTTTTAAGTCATATGAATTGTTCGAAGGATTTAAAAATGAAGCCAAGCAGTTGCTGTGCGCTTTGTACTAACAGTATCTGTTCAAATACACTCATGTCTTCTAAACTTCTACATCTACTCTGTGTATATAGCACATACCTATATCAAGATAAAAAAGAATAGGGTGAATAACTTAAATGTGGTAGACCTCAACTTTCTGGCTATTTGGAAATCAAAGCTTGTACTGGAATACATAGCAGCAAAAATGTCGAAGAAAAATGTTGCCTTTTGAAATTTTTGTTTTGTATTCTTACACAGAATATTAAATATACATATATTGATGTATATAAAGTGTGAATATAGCTCAGTTTAATCTTGACTTTATTTTAATTATTTAGACTTCATTGTTGGTGGCTGATTGGAAATGCTAGTCACGATTTAAGAAGAGTTCTTACTTTAGAAAAAACTGTACAATACACTATAAATATAAGGATAAAATAACAGCAAAAAAATTTAGAAGAAAAAACAAAGCAAGTATTGTGGCTTTGCAGAAGACAAGGGAATTTCACATTCCATAACAATTTTTAAAGTCTGCGCATGCTCTTGTAAAAAGAAAAGTACTTTAAAGCACTGTTGGAATTGAATCATGATTCTCATTTGTCACCAATTAGTGCAAATGTATCAAAGGAAATTCAACAAAAAGACACTATATTATGAACACAGAGACACACAATTTTGTTAAATATCCAATAGACACAGACTGCTTTTGCTGCACTTCCTTTGCTCTGTCTATCCACTCTGTATAGTGAGGAAATGCAGTATTCAAAATCCAAATTGCATAGTAGGGTGTTTGAAAGCAAAATCTAGATGTTACTTTGAAATATCTTGCTTAACAGCATTCCTTTTCAAAGGTGAAAGTTCTAAAACACAGAAAAATGTATTTTTGTCTATATTTCACAGAACTATAGGCTTGGAAAATAAAAAACTAAAGCATTTTATCTTCAAATTACTGATTGTGACTACGAGCTAGAATATTTAACCTGCTTTAAGTCATGACTTAAATCTCCTTATCACAAAGCTCAGTAACTGATAAGCGTGAACTTGTGTGAAAACAATCCTGACATCAGCTGGGTTGGTTAGAGCATGATGCTGATAATATCAAGGCTGCAGGTTTGATCCCTGTATGGGCCATACAATTAACAGTTGGACTTGATGATCCTTACGGGTCCCGTCCAATTTAGAATATTCTGTGGTTCTGTGATATTTATTTAGACTATTTAAACAGTGCAAAATTATAAATTTTTCTTTAGTAAAAGGTGTGGAAAAAATGCAGTGCTGATTTTCATTGCTTTCTGCACATCTCCAGGTATATTGATTTGAGGTAATTTGGAAAGGTTAGGGGTTTATTTTCATGCAAATCAAATTATTTTCCGTCTTAAATAATAGTATCTGTCTTAAATTAATCTGTCTTAAATAATATAATGAACTATTACAATTTTCAAGAGCAAGTCTGATGAGATTGAAAAAAAACACTGAGTAATTTTGAGAATGTAGAAAGACTAAGCACTTGTAATAGGGAGCTCACATGACCTGGTTCACCTATTTCAAAAGAAAAATACATGCCCTGCATTGCTCATCTGTCTCTGTATGATCTCTAGCAAGCAGGGCACTATAGGAATCTGACTGGCTGGATAAAAGTGGGTTGCTGAAGAAAAGGAAGAGAGCAAGAGAGAGTGTAAAAACATCTTAATGATGAGAGTCAAATGAAATAAAATGAGCATCTGTAAGATTTATGCCATGGCTTCTTTAACATTGAAACCGAATAAATGTTGGAGGAGGAAAGGTTTTGCTCTAAATGGGAGTCATATATTTGCAAGAAATGAAAATGGTGTCTGAGTTTGTTTGAGCTTTTACCAGCTAAAAGCCTGAACAGTCAAATTCAAATTGAATATAGCTATTTCTTCTAAAAGAGATGACATTTTTTCCTTACAGTTTGCTGTTTTAAGTCAAAGGCAGTCTAACTTCATTAAGAGGAAGCAAGTTCCTCTTTCAAAGGCATTAAATGCAGTTTGTGTTTTCATGCTAAAATTAAGAACATTTAGCATTGTTTAGCTAACCTATTTCACAGAATAAACTGATTACAATGGAGTTTTCTTTTGAGGCTTAGAACTGGTTATTCAGTGAAACTCGGGCCATAAGTATGAAACTGAGCAAAAAGAGACTAGAGCTGCAGAGCTGAACATTTTACATTGCTTTACTCTACACCTAAATCAACACCAATTTAAGTATTTTTCAATGGAAAATATTTTCAAAAGAGGGTAAAGGGAAACTAGAGTTTAGAGCCAGACTGGGATGAGTACTGGTTTAATTTCCTTGGTCTGACAGCTAGAAGCATCCAGCTACGAATGTATTATTTTTCATAGTGCCCAACTGCAGATGTGCCAGCCTGATTCTCTAACATGGCACAGTTTAAGATGTTATTGTAGAGAGAGCAAATAGACTTGGACATATCAACTGTGCTGTAAACTAGAGGAATAAAGACATTCTTCAAAGGAAACTTTTTCTTTTTCTCAAATGGCATGAGCCATTCATATGTATCATTAGATAGATTACAGTAGAAAGTCAAGTAAACCACAGATGAACAAACCTGAAATAACCAAGAAGGCATAAAGAGATTTAGTTTCTGGTCTCCCTGCTTTTGAATGCCCCTGATGTAAATGAGAGATAAACTATTAGCTACATTAAGTAATAGCATAACTATGTACAAGCAAAGAGTACCAGGAAAACTATGTAAGACTGTACTAAAAGGAAGGAAGCATTATCTTTATATTGGGGAAAAAATTAAATTACTCAAAAGTCGCTCTGAAATAGTATTTTTGAGGCATTGATGAACTTAAGGCATCTGAAATTAGAAAGTGCACATTGATGTCAGGTTTTTCTCAATTTCATAAACATTTTTCAGAATCTTATTTTCACTGATATGTCAGTTCTATGTTCTCCCTGTTTATGAATTGTGGAACAGTGGGCCTATTTAACAAGCAAAAATATCTCCCAAAGACATCTTGCATGGTCTATCCAGTCTAACTTTAAAAAACATATCTCTGTCTATATCAGTATGTTATATAATGCTCAAGGGAAAAATTCCAACTGGGGCTCCATTATTATAAATAAAATCTGATGATCAATAAAGCGTTTAGATCTCTGAAAACAGTTTCCCACTTGATTAAGCAAGCTCAGGTTTGTTTATAATTCTGGTGTTGATTATATGGACTTCTTCTACAGAATCTTAGTAAGAAAAAAGATTCCTAAAAATTTTTTAAGCAGAGCATTATGTTGTATTTAAATTCTTTAGTACTTAGAAAAACAATCCATTAGATGTTTACTTGAAAAGCTAATGAATAGAACAGACAAAACATGTGATTTTTGAGATGCATTTTATATGTTGACGAATTTGGTTGGATACAGCTATAGAGAGGAAAAACAAGGCGCAGGAAAAATATGTTATCTAATTTACAAAAATTTATGAATTAAAAATATAAAAGCAGCCACAGTGAGAGCATCAAGTATGAAAATGTAGAAGAGGAAGATTATTTGAGTTTTTTACTTTATCTTGTTGACTCCATTCATCAAGGAAACAAATCTAATTAAAGCTTTTGATCACTTAGAGTGAATACTAAGACTCAGAGTATATGCTTCCAGTCAGGTCCAGAGCATAATATTTAACTTCCTTCAGTCAGCCTTAAGATTTCAGGTTTTCATGTGAACACTGCCATAGAACAAAAAAGATGTGATCACTGTAACTCTGCTGAAGATGTGTAAGTCAAAACTACTGGCACAATTGCTAAAAAAAAGTTTAAAAATCAATGAAATCTAAATGTCACTAAAGATGTTCTGTATTGCAAAGTGTTAATACTTTGCCCAATCTTTTACCTGCTTCCGTCTCTGTAACTATAACAGAACATTTTAAATAAATATTCTTCTGACATTAATGTTTCAACCCCTACATTTTTTTTCTCAATATTTTGGATTTTTTGATGTTGACATATTATTTAAAAGTCTTTAACATCTTAGTCATTTGTTAAAGTTGATTTTTTTTTCAAATTTCACATAAAAATTTGTTTGAGACTACTTTGAGAACAAATTATCACTGAAAAGAGGTATGACTTTCAGCTGTGGTGACAAAGAATCTGAGAACATAACAAACACACTCAAATTACTTATGGATGACTATTCCTACATCCCATATATCTTCCACATCCAGGCACACAGTCAATATTTATTCCAAGAGATTCAAGGAGTTCTGTATCAAAGATCATGCTACCAGCAATTGCTGTTACAAAAGTAAAACCATAACAAACAATCAATCAAACAAAAACCAACCCGAACCCCGATGATTTTATAAGTTTATAATATTTTATAAATTAAGCTATTAGAGAGCATCAAAAGGAGGGCCACGAAGAGGGTGAAGGGCCTTGAGGGGATGGTATGATGAGTATAAGGAGTGGTTGAGGGCACTTGGTATGTTCAGCTGGAGGAGACTGAGGAAGATCTCATCTCAGTCTACAACTTCCTCACAAGGGGAAGACGAGGGGCAGACATTGATCTCTTCTCTCTGGTGGCCAGTGACAGGCCCGAGGGAATGGCCTGAAGTTGTGTCAGTGGGGTTTAGGTTGGATATTAGAAAAGGTTCTTCACTCAGAGGGTGATTGGGCACTGGAACAGGCTCCCCAGGGAAGTGGTCACAGCACCAAGCCTGATGGAGTTTAAGACAAATTTGGATAATTCCAAATTCCTTCTCAGGTGTGAGTCTTTTAAGCAATGCCACAGCAATATGTCAGTGTTCAAATAGCTACATAACCTGAATGTCTATATTAAACATTAAGTACAACCATAATCAAAGGAAGAAACATTTTTAAGAAAGCTGGCCGAATCCAAATCTCCCTCTACGTACAGGTGTAGGATTATATATGGAATTCACAGTTCACTCTGATTTTATGATAACTCAGGACTCTAGGTATTCTACATATTGCAGCATTCTTTTTCTATTTTTAAAATCAGAAAAATCATTACTTATCCTTATATCTACTGATAATGACACATAAAATTGTCAGGCCCTGCTAGCCCAGAATTACCAGGCTGAACTAATATAAGAGTAGGTTCAGGTAAGTAAGTCCTTTGAAACAAAGATTCCTTAAGTATACACAGCCATTAAAAAAAAAAATTGTCTAACTCTAAGTTGTTACAAGAAGGATTTTATTAAAAAGCACTGTTTTCAATCGACCATCTTGTCTGTTCCATGCATAAGACAAAGGACTTGTTTCTGCTGCCTTGAGTACCAGCACAGCTACTAAAGGAGGCACCTCTGAAACTGAAGGAATTATTGCTCTTAAAAGCCACATAGGATCAAGCCCCCCCTTCTTTATTTAAACATTTATTTAAAGAATTCATTCCACATTGATGAATACATTACATGAACTACAACTGGACCTGTCAAGCGAGTAACTTGCATCAAGTTGGATATGAAACATTTTGCAGCTATCTGAATCTTTTGATCTCCTAAGAGAAATACCAGGTCCCTCCATGAACACAACAGAGTGCCGAGCCTTCACTGTCCAGCAAGACAATACATAAAAGGCATTTTTGCTCCTTCCCCTTCAAGGGCTGTCTTCTAGCATGTTTTGATATTTTTCTTTTGCAAGTCAGTTACTAAATCTTCCAAAAGGCTTTCACTGTTCTTCCCAAGTGGAATGTGCTGAAGGAAGCAATGTGAGCAGTGCACTCTCAAACCCCTGTTTCCTGTTGCCCCCAGCTGTCCTGCACATTGTTAGGATATGTAAATAATGCAGACAATCCAGGCATTAAAAACCTACCTCTTCCCCACTGCTTGACGGATACATTTTGTAAATGGTACCTTTTGCACTGCTGTACCATTTGTCACTTGTGTCCTCCACTTAAGCCCCAAGTTCTACAGATGAAGGGACAAATAAGAATAATGTGATGAGACCAAGTGCTCTGAATGTACTTTTGGTTGTATTTATGCATGATAAAGCAGAAGGAGCTCACTTCCTTTATGTGCAGAAAAAAAAAAGAAATTATGGACTGCTTAGTTAATTCTTTGTGGCTTTTTTGAAAACAACAACATAGATTTCTAGGACACCAGATGTATATTTAAAAAAGTAAGCCTAGATGGTATGTCCAATCAAGATCAGGTTTCAACTTGTATATTTATGAACTCCTCAATATGAATTGATTCTCAATTAGATAAAATAAAGATTTTAAGACAACAAAGGCTAAACTGAATGCTATTCACCTGCACTGTGAGGCTTCCCATTCCCTCCTCAATCCATCCAGCTGTGAGTGCACTCTGTACTGTGAATTGGCTGCTCATTCTAAAATGTTCTCCAGTTTTGTGTAAGAGCAATCAAAGAGCCAAGTAAAGTATTTGTAACAAAGATAAACCTTTATAATTGACCATAGTGAAAATGGAGTCCAATGTAAATGATAAACAGTGTATACAATACAGTCAAACAGCAGTCTTTCAATCATCCAGATACCTGTTCAAGTATAGCACAAGAAGTTTTACTGGAATTTTATTAGCGTAATTTGGAAAAATGTCACAACGGGAACACCTTTATAAATAGATTTAATTTTCTAATTATATAAGTGCATAGAATTGATTTAGGCTGTGTTGCTTTGCCAGCCTGCAAAACCTTCATATGATCAACTTGTCATAATTTTTTTTCAAAGATCTGTGTGTACAAGCAAAGCAGACAGCAACACGGAACATCCAGAATATCGAGAACATATGTTGTCTGCTTCGGGATGTTTAGCCCAGATTTACAAAACAGAGTTTAAACCACAGTCTCAGGTTCCCTAAGAGTTTCTGAAGCAGCTGTTAAAACAATAAATAAATAAGCTTTCCTGAAATCAAATCAGTGGATCGGAGAATGCTTTATACTTTTTACTTTACATATTAGATATGTAGGACTCATATGGTTATGACCTCAGGAAAAAAAAAGAACAAAAAAAAACCAGAGCAAAGCCACTATGCTTTTTTTTCATGCAAACTCCTAATCTAGACCTTTCAGGCCCTCAGGATGCAATTTTCCTCTTGTAGCAGGAGATCAATTTAAACATAATTTTGGGAGGGGTGGGAGGGTGGAATTCTGTGTTTTTGTTTTTTTTTTTCCGGTGGGAGCATCAGAAAGTGTCTGTCCAGCCTGCCACATCAGGAAGTTTTTAGCAGAAACAGGAAGCATTTTCACAAGATGTTCCTATTTTTCTTTATTTTCAATATGGAAAAAAATTTGACAGATTAATCTTCATGTTGCATATTATATAACCAAGCAGATATGCAATACTTTTATACAAATGCAATCTCAAAATTATTCAGGTCTCACAGATAAAGAAACACTGCCTCTTTATTCTTCATATATTCTTCCCACAAAAGATAGCCAAAGTGAATACAGAATCACATCTACTACCAACATGTCCAAATATCAAGCTTTCTGCTAGACCAGTTATTGTAATGCTTCTCAGACTTATGACAACTGCAAACAAAATAAGTACGGTTTTCAAACAGTGGTCTTTTATATATAAAGAATAATGCATTTTAAAACACGTACCTGGTCTTGTCCTGCACACAGCAAATGTGACCATACCAAAAGTCCCTGATACTGAGCACTGTGTGACAATTTGTGAATATTTACAGTAGAGTATTTACTATTCTTTTCATATTTATTTCCCACTACATCGTCCTGTAACAGGAATCATACCACTGTATTTAAAAATGCTACATGAGTTTTTTTCTTCTATGAGTTTGTCAGTCCTTTTTTAATTTTTTTTTATCTTTTAGCAGAACTCAAAATTGGTAAGAAAAGTCACCTTACTTTCTTGGTTTTAGGCTTGTTTTTTGATGCCTCTCACTTCACACTCTAGAAGAGAACAAACAACTATTCTCTTTTCACCTCTGCTTTACCTTCATGCTATATAAACTAAACTTGAAGGATGAAACCACATAGTATGTAACACAGAGCCTTGAAAATTTCATCCATAAATACTGTTCATGGCCACACTGATGCCATCCAAATGCACAGATTGATTAAACTTGCTTCTAGAATGTATTGTTACACAGTTTGGCCTCTCATTCAGAGAGCTTCACAGCAACTTCAAATCTTTCTGTCTACTGCCAAGGATCATGTATTCCTATTCATCTTGGCTCACAGAAACCTGGCATACAAAAAATTAAAGTAGTGAGCTAGTGAGCTGTTACGGTTTTTAGGAAATTTAGGAAGAGTTGAACACTTTCTATTTTGTCAAACTTCATCATTAAAATAGTAAAAAAATAAATCCAACCTGCAAGGAAAGAGATGTGTTAGGGGCTGGATAGCAAAACCAGAAGTAACTTATTAGCTACTGGATCTTGCTCACACACACACTCTGACAAAAGATTAACTACTTAAATAACTCCAAATTACTTAATTTTGTTTAGTTCTTGCTTGTCTGGTTTGGTAGTCTTGTAACATTACATATTTTGGACCAATTAAATGTATCAACTACTCAGCCTAAGAATACTGTATTAACAGTGAAGGAAATTAAACATAAAATAACCTCAAACCCTTTCTTTAAGAAACTATTAATAACAAAATAAAACCAATGAAGAAATGTGAAATTTTCATTCATTGTGGAAGCAGTCTTCTTTTTAAGGGAAACAAGTATATACAACAGCCTCCTCTAAGCAAGTATTTAACTCAAAGTTGACCCAGATTTTAAAAAATTCTTTATAAACTCTATCTAATCTATTTAGATCTTTCAGATTTAACATCTTTTAACAATTAATTAGTTTTTTTAAATTAAGAAATAGATAGTAAATACCATTAGTGCAAATGTAGTTTATCTTGAAGAAGAGCATATTTATCTATACTCAAAAGTTTTATATAGTTCGAAATAGTTGAAGTTAATTTTTTTCTTTTTCTTTCTATTCTCATAATGTTGATTAAATTTCTTCCAGCTCTCTGCATCATTGTCTGTAGAATCTAGTGAAATAATCTTTTCATGGCAATTTCTATCATTCTCACTCACCTATTTCAAAAAGGATGAATCACAGTGTTGAGATTTAATTCAAAACCATTCTTAAAGTCTCACCTTAACGAAAGAGAACGTACTTCCTTAACAATTACTGCTTCCAATTACTGGATATGTTTTCAGAAGTTGTATGTATTTTCAGAGGAAACATATTAACATTAAATTCAATAAAAAGGTCAAGACTTCCCTATTCATTAACAGAAAACTCTTTTGGAATCAGCAGGTAACAGGATCAAAGTACACATTAAATTCAGCTGGAAGGCAGCATCAGGTTAGTTACTGGTCATCTAAGACAACTCAGTGACTTTGGTAGATGGCTCATGATTTCTAACAGTTTCTAAAGAAGGAACATGATATGACAGGTGGTTTAATCACAAACATGGTCACTTTCTTTAACGGACTGCATTACAGCAGTGCAATTCTCCAGATGATCATGATGTTACTTTCCAAGTATAATGCCTAGTGGTAAACTCAAACTTCAATTCTGATAGCACAAGACTTGTCACCTCTGCTAATCTCAGCTCTGAAGGTATTTCTGTTCCCGGCATCTGGCAGCCTTTTATGAAGGCTATGACACCTCTCAGCCTAACCAGGCAAACCACCTGCCAGTATTTCTACAATCAGTGTGCAGATTACCTAAACCAGCCCATGTAGTTAAGAGCTGTGCAGAACTGTAAACATATCAGTGCTGCTCCCGCAGCCACCCTTTTAAGAATGGTGTTAACAACAGCTACTGTGTTATAACAGGCATGATCAACTGAATTCTCCATTTAGTAAGTGTTGCTGGTATAATACACATTTAATATGGTTGGTCATTATATGATTTTCTGAAGGAGTCACTTACGATTTGCTAAAAAAAACCAGCAAGTGCTATTCAGAGAGTTCTGGGAAGAGTAATTTTTATTATGTTAATATACTAATACCTGATTAAGACTCATAAAGCTGCTGTGGGGAACTCATGTCTCAAATCATATTCTACACAGGAATACCACAACACAACTTTCAAACTAGTTTACTTCGTTTTGAGGGTAGGAAAGGGAGTAAGAGTTTAATTGAAAAGCTAAGGAACTTGATCCTTTTCTCACTGAGTATAAAGCTTATGTAGATATGTTAATTTCCTGTTGTCCAGACAACTTCATTACATCTGGGGAGTTGAGTTCTGGAAAGTTAGAAAGATTTCATTAAAAGGTTAAGAGCAATGCGATATGATAGGATTTACGCATCACTGGAAATGCTTATTGAAATCCTATTAAACCTGTGTAAGATTGTATATCCAGGCTGAACTGGGAACTTCATTTATCAGTGTCCTTAATCTTTCAAAGGTTAGTTGGGTAACTATGGCTTAAAGAAACACAGAACCCTTCATTTCTTTTTCTCTGGATGATAAGAGACATAAACGGATCACAATTTCAAATATAAAAATGTTTTATTCTATTGCTTTATTACTTGAAAATTTTAAATAATTATAATTTAGTGGGAGTATTATTTGGGGGTATTCTTTTTGTAGGTTACCTTCTGTTACTTTCTTTTTAGTAACTTGGTGGTTGCTGAGGGATTTTGTTAATCTATCAATGTGAATTCACCTCTATTTTACATGAAAATACACCTTCATATTTAGAAACCATTATGGGAATTTTCACAGAAGTGCTGTGAATTTTGCAGGCCTAGCCACTGCTCTTTATTCAGAAATTATGTAGGTGGAACAAAAGTAATCATCATAAGTACAGGCAGAAGACAAGCCTTAAGCAGCATTTGAACAAGGTTTAAGACAGGTTCCTTAGTGGCAGAGCAAATTCAGGGGTCCATGGCTTGGGTTCCTGCACATCTGTAGGCAAAGCAGAAAAAAAAATGGATGGAAGGAGCAAGAAAAATGAGCTAAAGCATGAAGCTCAGAATAAAGCACTGGTACATTAAGGCTTAAATGCTGTTACTTTTATTTTTTGTGGCTTTATTCCTTTTTATTGATATGTTTTATCTTGTGAAAGTGACAAGGATTTCAAAGAAACCTTTGAGAGCACCTATTTTTAACTCCAACATTAATAGTTTCTAAATCCATGAATTTTAGCTGTAATTTTTACCACTGTCATCACAACTACCTGTTGCATTTGTTCACCTTTTAAAAAAACCTTTCTTTGAATATTATATACTGATATTTTTGTAAATAATTTGACTTAATATTTGATTTTGACACATTCAAACCCACAAACCATATTCTACCATGCTTTTAGCATTTCTGCATAATTTTTAAAAGAAATCTCAATATAAACTATGGAGTTTTGCTTGCATTGTGCAAATGTCAGGTCTGGGGCTCCAAATCTTTGACAACTACAGAAAATACAGCATTCCAAATGAAGTGGGAGGGAGCTAGTACGGTAGAATTGTGAAATGCCGAGTCATTTCAAGTGACAGACTCTTGTCTTGTAAGGTTCCTTCTACACAGCTCTGCAGTCTTAGTGTTTATTGTAAGATTTTTTTTTTTAATTCACTTATTTCTGTTGTCACACATCTGCCTGTTGAAAAACAGTAAAAGTCTGAAATATATATAAATATAAACTGTCATATATGTATATGTGATATAAACTGCCAGGGTAAAGTGAGGGCTGACTATTAACTAAAGTAAAGGATTTCAGGCCTTTCAGCTTTCAGACAAATAGTACAGTATAGTTTTATGCTAAAATAGCTATAATATTCTAGGAGTGAACTAATATTTCTGGATAACATTTTTGGTGCTATTCCTGCCTCTCTAGAGCTACTTCAAGGATAACTGTCTAGTGATGAAATCACCCTAACTACATGTAAACTATTAACAGTCAAGCATGTTATAATATAACATCAAATTTCATTTAATTAGATGTGCATTGTGAAATTTGCACTAGAAGAAATTCCATTCAGCTTTGCTTCCTCTTACTAGTGACTGACCACATCTGTCATCCTGTTGCCAATACCACATCAGTTCAGAGCAGTGTCACACTAACTCCGGGCCTTGTCAGTAAATTCCTGAAAGCCTCATTCAGTATCATCAAGGGGAAATTAAAATAAAGGTTAATGTCACTTTTTATGGTTGACTAGTTCTGTAAACAGACCAAAGGGAAGGTAGTGTCTGAAATCTGAAGTATTTATTAGTCTGACAACCACCAGGGAGTACCAAATACACCAGTCAAAGCTGAGCTTATTTTGTGAGGAGGTATTAAGAGGACTTGTTACAAGAGCAGCAAAATCAGCCTTACTGCTCTCAAGTTAGCATTGATGAAACAAAGATCATAGCAGTAAACTACACACAGAAGTGAATAAACCATAAAATTGAACTAGAGTATAATTTACAAGCTTGGCACTAATCGTTGCAGAATTTCTTTCTCTACAAATGCACATGTATGCTAGAATGGGGGAAAACAATCAAGGTTTCATATCACAGAGGTTATTCGTACGTTGTGATTAATGAATTTACCTGAGTGAGAATTTTGAACTGGCAACTATGCAAACTCAGCAATGCCATAGTGGTTGAGCAGGAAAATATCCTATATGCAGTATCAGGCAATAATCACTGTTCTTCATGTGGAAGGATTATTTTATTTGCTTGTCGTGTATTTGTTTTGCATCACATGCTTGATCCTTGGGTTTTCAAAAGCTAGTCAAATGAATTGACAGTTAGGGGTCACAGGTTATATTGGTTGTGTAGTTTGGGTTGCTTTGCTTTCTTAGAGTTGGGGTGTGCACTCTGATTTTATGAAATAATTAAACTCGACCCAGTAGCTACACCCTGATGTCAGGGTACCATTTCCTTATGTACCAAGCACCTTCTGGCCTGAACATCCTACAATATTGCACAAGTACTGTTTGAAGGATGAAAGTGCTACCAATAAGAAAACAGGAGCAGATTATTAAAAAGCTTAATGAGCTAGAGCAACACAGTGAATCTAAGGCTCCTGCATAGGTCCACTACCAGATTCTCATGAAGATTAATAGATATTTTGGCCACTGCATGGTGACTTGAACTGGTAGTTCCTAAGCATGATGGATGTCCTACTGAATTAACAAGGTTTTGCAAACTGCATCAATAAAACCCCCAAAATAATTAGTATAAATCCTGCAAATATTAGATTGCTGCACATGATTAAAAAAAAAAAAGGAAAAAGGAGTCTTGTACAATAACTTTAATGAGTTTTATGTATGTACATACACATTTTATTTTTTATTGCATAAAATTTATTGATTTGTTTGGGCTTTGGGTGTTTGCTTTTGTAATAGACAAGTGTTTTATGGAATGACTACATGTATGCAAGGAATATTGGTAGATCAAAATTTGGCAAATATATTCTCTGTGGACATATGAGTCATACAATTTTGACATTTAAGAAATTGGACTGAAACATATCTGTATTTCGGCAATGATTTAATTTATAAGGTGTATTTCTAAACACAGGTGTAACTTTCTAAGCTTGTGTTGCTGATGATCTGTAAAATTCTTTGATGAATATGACATTGTGAATTCTGTTTACTAAAAACCATACAAACCCCTACATAGCAACTATGTGTGTGGGTTTCCTGTTTATCTGATAGATTACAGCTACATAAACCTATATCTGTTTTCCGCTACATTCTTCCACCCAAAAAGGGTGGAGTATGGTCAACTATACAACTATAATATATTATAAATATATAAATATGTTTCCTAACTACTTACATCTCTTATTCATGTATGTGTCAAGATCTTTCATATACAAGCAGGCCCTAACTGCCCTGCCTAGGCCCATCTTGGGTCCCCACCCAAATGTAATTTGTCTATTGACTCAAAAGCTGTATTTAAGTTCAGGGTTTTTCCCTTGCCTGAGCTGTGTTGTAGCTGTGCTCTGTTTTGCTTTTCTGCCTGGTGAGTGTGGCTGTGCCTGGTGCTCACAGACTGACTGCACATTTCTGTTGTCACTGGACCTGTTCTGCTCATCTTGCTCGTGTATGGTGGGACTGCAGCCCTGGTATTCATGCCTCTGCTGCTGTGATGTTATTAATTCCTGGGCCACCTTCTCTTGAAGGGCAATTTGCTCTTCCAGTTGTGATGCTTTGCCATGCTACAATTAAACCAGACCCTTTCCAGAGCAGCAAAGTTGCAATAATAAGGTACACTCACAAACTCCTTGCATATACAAGCGTAAGTTTGTTCTGGCGTTTCCAATAAAGCTTTGTAAAAATTAAAAAAGGCTTTTTTCTCCACACAGATTTTAATTCCACTTTGAAATGTAGCTTTCCGTATTAAATTGAACTGTACTGAAGCAACCTGCAAGTTGTGTTTGTTATACTTCTTTTATTTTATTATGTGGGAGGATTTCTATTTTGAATTACATTTAAAAAAACAAAAACAAACAATAAACCTCCAAAAATTACTTCCTTTGCTTTAGGAGGATTACTTTCCCTTTGAGAGATTGCGGAAGATGGTAAGGAAACCTTTAACTGTCTTAAGGTACAAACTGTACTGTTGAAGGAAGAGGAAACATATTGCATTGTTTTCCAGCAAAGAGGCAAAAAATTTACATGTCTATGGTGGCCTTGCTTTTATCTTTAAATTATGCTTTCCAAATGAATACTGAAGTGCAACTAACTTGCTCTAAGGTGCATTTGCTGACTGAAACATAAGCCATGAAGCTGATCAGCAGCTGAGTGCCTCAGATGAAAAACAGGCCAGGTTTATTCTTGGAAAGAAAAAGCAGTTCCAAATCTGTTGATGCACTATGTGACTGTGTGTCTGTTGTTCTTGTTCTTTTCTTGAATGATAAATAGAGGTGCACAGACAGTAGTGCAATACCCCAGACCAAAGTTATCTTGCTAATGGGTCAGTGGCAGAAAGATGAGGTGTGAAACTGGATTTAAAATAAAAATACTGGAGTTAAGAACAAGGTATAGATAACAGCTGCTTAGCTAACTTAACACTTCAAAGTCATAGAGGTCAGTTTGTCATCTATGGGAACTAGCAAAATATGGCTAAATCTTGTTTGTACTTTTCTTCCTTTTGTCAAACTTTGTCTAGCGACTGAGTATGCTTGGTTTTAGTTTGTAAATCATCTATGGCAAGGACCTAGGGCAAATAAGGGTAATCTTCCCATGTATCATCTTGCAAACAGTATCGATTACACTGTAAACATATGGAAAACAGTTGTAACTTTTAAAATCACAGTTTTTAGGTAAGATCCGCATAGAAAACTATTTGGCTTCCATTGTGCAATTCAAAAAGACTTAGATCTTAGACTTAGTGTATGGTTTCTTCAAAATTTCTGTTTAAAAAAACAAATAAAAACAAACAAATAAAAGACCCCAACACAACTCCACCCAAAACCCCAAATGAACTCTTAATAAGGCTAGCTGTTGTGCAGATCTAAAAACTAGGAAAGAAGCAGTAACACCATCTACAACCCCACTCCACTCTGTTCTTGTAGAGTCTCACTGAGTGATGCAATCCAGGACATTCATTTCTTTGCTCCATTAATATTATTAAGGCGATGAATTAACTTAAGCTTGTTGCTGTTTTATAGACATTAGTGATCTTGTAACTTTTTTTCTCTCAAGTGGAATTGTTTCCTTAGAAAAGGGGAACATGAGGCAGTGAATAAAAAGACAGAAACCAATGTTTAAATTAACACAGGACAATTGCACAAAATATTAGGGGCAGTTAAAAGCCCGATTTGAAGGAAAAAGAGCTGTGTGACTACAGAGTGGCAAAGCTGTGGAGTGCCAAGAAAATGAGTTGTAGAGCTATATGCAATCATTATGACGAGTGTGCATGTCATATACTTGATATTGATAAGAAGGATCTGAATCTTTGTCTTCTATGACAAATTTCATGCCCCTATAAAGCCAATTTCACGTCTTTATTTCAACCCATATCAATATAGCTTAGTGCCTAAATCATTCTGGTCGGGTGCTCCTAGGCCAGTACGTTTTATCTCATCTGTAGACTTGAACAAGCCTGTGCACTACCTCATATGTGGTGTCTTTCCCTAAGTTTGATTATCTAATGGAAGTCGAACATTTTTTATCCATGAATGTGTGCATATTGGGGCAGATTCATGTGTTAAGCCAATAATACTTATTCTTCTGTAAAATGCTACTGAAGTTAATGGAAGAAATATCAGTCTAGGAGTGATGTGTGTAGAGGGAAGAACAGGAGACTGAAGGAAGCAGACCGAGAGAGGAAAGTATAGCTGCTTTTCATCTGCTACCTACCTATTCTGTATGCCTTCCAGTTACAGTAAAACTTCTTGTTTATTTCTCCCTATTATCTAACTGCTATACTAATTAGATAAACTATTTGTATAGTGCTCCATAGTATGTATCTATCAGTGATTTCCATAAAAGTATCGCCACCCAGAAACATTTTCTAATGTATTATGCCATGATGAGGAGATATTCTGCAACTGATTGTAGCTTAACTATGGAGAGGAAGTTATTTCATCCTTTGTAATAGTGCTTATGGGCTAAATGTCTGAGAGGAGAAACTCTTCTTTTAAGGCAGCTGCTCTAGACTGGAAATTTAGATCATTATGCAATTTTACTTGACCATTATGCAATTTTTTCTCCCAGAGTTTACTTGATACAAAGTCTTGATGGGAAATAAATCATTGCATTGGCATGAGTTTGTCTAGTAAAACCTGGTTAGTTGTCTTCCAGTCTCTTCAGACTTCTAAATTCCTGCTAAGGAAGAGTTAAACATTGCATGAAATTAGCAGGAAAACAGCTGCTGAAATGTTTCATTACTTCAGAGCTAGTTCAGGATCTAACTGCTGTTTCCTCTGCATGTGCTCCACAATAGCAAGTTTGAGGGGACAGAGACAGGCTGCCAGCACTGTTCCTGCCCAAGGCCAGAGACAGCACTTATTTTCACCAGTAATTTGAAATGGTAATCTAAGTAAATATGCATTTGTTATACTACAACTTATGTCCAAGCATTTTACAAGAGAGGCCTGACGTAACTTATAAGAACTGCAGCACTATAGTACTGCAGAACTTCATTAGTTCAATGGACAACTTATATGAAAATAAGCAAATTTATCTATAGAATGTACATTCTATTAGTAGTAGTAAAGTCAAAATAAACTAACTGACAACAGGATTTCTTAAATCCTCTATAGTGCATATGCTTAACGACATTATGGACAGAAAAGACAATTGTAAACCAGGATATTTTTGCAAGACTAATTCATTCACCCCTGATGTAGAGCAGACTTTCCTACTGAAATGCTCTTTGATATTTATTCTGATTAATCTCAGGACAATTACTTGGATAATGAATTATTGATGAAATGCCTAATAAAGTAGGACTGTACAAACACTTTTGGAATTCTCATTTTTGAGAAGCTTTGAAATATTTTTGCTACTAACTTTAAAGTCAAAATACTAAAAGAACTCATACCAGGAGAAGCCAGTTATGAAACATAGTTCAGTAGATTTTTGAGCTAAACATGGATCTCTTTCACCATCCTTTTCATCTGTTGAGAAAAGTCTCACAAAGTTAGTGAAAAACTCATCATCACAGTAGGATTTTTGCTCTTAAACCTAAAGAAAATGCCTTGGCATTCATTTTGAGGTAGTGGAAGACGGTGCCTACTCCTTCTGCCAAAACCTGATTGAATGACTTTAAACTGCCTTTTTTCAAACTTTAAACTTACTCTACTTAAACCACAATACTTAAAGCTATTGTTTAAGAAACCAGCATGTGAAAGAATCTTGTTCAGTGCCTGCTGCTAAGCAACTCTGATCTGACTGCCGTGGGTGTAGGTTAAACATATCAATTATGTGCAGAAATTATTGGCATAGCAGCAGTCACTACAAACAACTTTCAGACATTTGCATATGCTAAATGAGCGTAGAAACATCATTAGTTACGGTACACCAAAGAAAACAAAATCAAGCAGGGACAAAGTGTTTTAACACCGCTGGAGGATGGTCAGCTGCAAGTGAAGAACAGTTACTGAACAAAAATATCTGTCACTATTGTCTTAGATGACTCTAAAAGGCAACAGCCAGTCTTTGTGCCACCAACACAGATTATGCTTATGCAGCAAGTTTATGTTGTTTGCTGTAATTATTGTAAAACATTTGACCAGGGTCATGAAACCAGACAATGTCAATTAGTGCTCTGCATGCAATTCAAGCGGATTAAGCCCCAAGGTGGAATGCTGAAGAGATTTAAGGGATGCATTATTGCATTACAGAACTACAAAGTATATAGCCAAACAGCAATTTCAGTGTATGAGATGTCTCAACAGACTGTTATCTTAAGGTAAACTATAGTAAACTTCACACAAATTTAAGTAAAGGAAAATTGTAAACAACTGTTAAAGGCAAAAATTTAATATATATGTGTAGGTGTGTATGTGTGTATAACTATATGGTTATACACCATCCAAGCAGCAGAAGATATAAATTTCCCTTTTAATTCAGTCAGCTGGCAATGTTTTTTGCTTATTCTGACAGGGCATGATACACAAGCACTGACAAACTAAGCACTGAACCATTAAACAGGAGCATCCTAATGTTCATGTAAACAGATGTTATCACCTCTTCTCATAGTTAAAGCTGATTTTTAGCTCAGAATATTTGTCTGCTACTAGCAGTTGAAACTTTGTTCTTTGTCTTTCTAGAAAAGGGAAGTTTTGCTCCTCCTCATGTCAAGAAAGTCATGAAAATGTCAGGTTAGTAATTCCAAGTGAAATCTAGAGCTCTTGCTTCCTCTTTCTCCAGTTTCTCAAATGCTTTTGCCATGGCTGCTTTTAAAGCACTGCTGAAAGTATAGTCTGGCTACAAGTGCGGTCTCTACCACGACGCAAAGCTGTTGCACAGTAAATCAAGGAGCACCTAATAGAAACATTTTAGCATCTGCATTAATTCCACTCTAAAGATTTTGTTAAGATTAATGTTAGTGTACAAAACTCTGAACCCCATTGTGGAATGTGCATATTTATCCATACCCTTTTCTGATAGATGTATTGAAATGTGGTTTTTTTAATTAAGCTGCACCATGAGGCATTGACAAATCAGCATAGAAGCAGCAATACTGACTCTGGCATGTGTTCCAGTTCGTAGCTACTTTCTGTAGCAATCAGCAGGAGTTCTGTTCTCACTCTGGCTAATTGGAAATTGCGCAGAAAATTATGTTTGCTGCCTCATGCACCTTAATAAAGAATGGGTGGAGCAAGCTGCATATCACAGAATCAAAGAATCATCCAGGTTGGAAAAGACCTCTAAGATCATTGAGTCTAACCTTTAACTGAACACCACCATATCAACTAGAAAAAAATAAAAATAAAAACTAACTCACTTATGATATTTAATTGATGTAGCATAGAAGAAAAGATGTACAGGCATTGGGATTTGCTTTAGAGAAAGAAATGGCTGGACAATATAATATCATAAACTGGAAATGTAGTATTGTCTTTTTCGCAAGAAATGAAGTATTAATGAACACCTCTACTTAAGTGCCTGCACCTGTGCTTCCCCAATTGCAGAAGTTTTGCTAGAGAAAGCCATTGCAACTTACAGCTGTATGAAAAGACAAGTAAACATGCTTACATGAAAGTGTATAATATATGAAGTGTGAATATTTTTTAGAACGCCTTGGTTTCTCTCTTCCACTTACCTCACCTATGTACTTCATCTCCCACCAACACTGACTCAGAAAAACGTGTCCTTTCCCCAACACAGATGTTATTCTACTTTGAGTTTTAAATAAGAAAAATATTTCTCCAAATTATAAAAAACCCTACCGTGATAAACCTAATATCTAATCATCTACAGCTGTAAATCATTATTGATAACATATTACAAGTTATATTTCATGTAAAGACCTTGTATGTCCTTGGGCAGATATTTCATGCCAAAACCTAGATCAGAAAGCAATAGCCAAAATACAGCCTCCATAGGAGGGCAAACCATATGTTTCCCTAACTAATTTAAGATACTGCTTAACAGAAAGGTTGTTTTCTTAGGTTACTCTGGAAAAAAAAGTGTTTCAGGGAAACCACACACATGCCTATTTAATGGCTGCATACAGCAGAATTTTTTATAAATTGTGTCTTTACATGCTATTTTTGTAAAATTTATTTTGAGTGTGAATAAATGGACAATTATGACAAGAAGAAACTGCTTACATGCAAAAAAAGTACATAAGGATGAAAACCAGAATACAGTGGAAACATGAGAAGCTGTGATTTATTTCTCTTGCATTCAATTATTCAGTTCAACCATAATTTTCTCTTTTTAATCTTTGGTAAATTTAGTAAGACTTTTAACTACCTCACAGCTTCATTTTAGATGTGGAATAACATTTCCCCTGCACAAGCTTTCACATAAATTCCCATGACTTTTATCACATCTTTTCTTTTTCTGATCAATGTGCAAACACCCACATAGTTCTCTCTTCAGCAAAATAACTTTCTTAGTAATTCTTCTCAGATCTAAAATAAAAGAACCTCCTATTTCTGCCCATGATTTCTACACACAATTATCTACTACCAGCTCTCTATGCAGTAAGGGCAAAGCAGGTAGATTTAAAATAGACCAAAGTTAGGTTTTGAGCTCCTTTAAATGATGCAACTTGTCTTATGACAATGGACGAGCTAGCGGTATTGCGGCCACTGCTGCCTGATTCTGACAGCTGTTTTCTCCTTTCATCGCACTGCTATCCTGTATTAGATAGTCATGCAGAGCTAAGACTTTTATTGTAAAATAATAATAAACCTCACAAAGTGATTCAGGCAAGTTTGAGGTTTTTGCAAGTTTTTTTATCCTGTGCCCTTTTCCAACTGGATCACTAAATTCTCATGCAAAGTACAGTAACCTAAGAAACAGATCATAGTCACAAATTTTACTGTACTGGATTATCATGAATACCGAATGTATAAAAACTTAACCAAGAACAACACTTCTTTTTATAACTTCTCCCTTTATCCCTTTTCTCAATATATCTAAATCTATTTCTGGCAGCTCTAATGAGTCTTTAAATTCTGTCTGAATCCAAGCCAGGGGATTGGGATTTAATGCATGCTGGACGTAGAGATGTTTCTTCCTTTGGAAGAACAGAAGGCCTTAAATGAGATTGAGTATCTGAAGACGTTCTAAGGAGGAAAAGTGTGTAAAGTAAAGAAGCTGTGGTGAGAAAACAGCGTAGAAGAGGGAGATAAGCGCCACAGTGTGTTTAACTCGATCTCATGCAGACAAGATAAGTACATGCAAGGTATAGGACAGGAATACACATTTTCTCAACTTGCCACATCATTTGAAGTTTCTATAATAATTATGACTCAAACAAGGTGATTCTTCTGTAATGAAACTCCCATTTGGGCAGCTGAAGCTTAATTGTGGAGTTTCATCACAATTCTGACTTTTACAGGTAACTGTCACAGATATTTTGACTTATTTAGGGCTGAATCTAAAGATTATCTAAAGTGTAGGAAGCAACTACCTTCTCTGAGAGCTGTAAAAATTGCTTGAGAGTGAGAGACTTAAGTATTTCATTTATCTTATCTAAAAGAAGACTTAGATGCGATTGTGTTGTCTTCTATAACTACCACAACATTACTTATCAAAATACCAGCTACTAAAGGGATGTTAATTTGGAAAAGAGAAACAGAAGGAATGAATGGCTTGACAGTTGGCTAGATGAATGCAAGGCCCTGCATAATTCAGAAGGGAAGTAAGAAAGACCTTACAAAATTTATTCTATCTGGGTCTGAATCTCCTTTTTATTTCGCTGCTGGTTTCAATTCCATTTTTTTAAAAAGTGGCGAGTAAACAAAATCCAGAATGATACAGCTTGAAGAGAATTAAGCCCTTATGTTAATAGTGTTGAGTGAGACTAAGAAGCTGCATGAACAGTGTGTATAAGTAAAACAGTAAAGTATGGAAGTTGGCAAATAACTGAGCAGTTAAAAAGTAAGCTCAGTAGGAATGGTTCCTAGGACTGGATTAGATCTGCAATTGCAAAACTATGTAAATGACCAGGAAGTCATGTAAAAAATGGGTTCCACGTCTGAGAACAAGCATTTTGTGTGAAAAATTGGATAATAGGAGTCTGAATTTACAAGGGTAAAAAGACTTGGAAAGATTCCCAGGACAGAAAAAGTCTCTTCTAAATTGTTCCAAGACAACTTCTTTTAATCCATGTATGAGTTTCTAAACTCTCACACTTCAAGAAACCTGAAAAAAAAAAAAGGGTTATCTTTTTGGTATGTAAGATGTACTTTATTTTTTGCTGGTTTAAGGCCATGCAAGTCAGTTGGAAGATCTAAACAGAATTAAGATTTCATACTATTATTCATGGATATTTGTTTCTTGTGGTTAGATTTTGACACTGTTTTGGTTTGAGATTTTTTTTAAGTACTTTTCTGGCAGGAACAAATCTATTACCTTCTAATCACGTCTGAACTTTTCTATTCCTGTTCTATAAATAGGTTAATCAACATTGTTAATGATAGAAGAGGTCATCAGAAAAGCATAAGGGGAAAAAATTATTAATAATTTGGCCTCTTCATTTGTGTGGATTAAAAATTCACAGTGTAAGTTCTACCACATTATGTGAAGAGGTTTCTTAATTTTTTACTTCTTCCTCTGTTTTTGCTATGTTTCTCTGTACAGTTTTTTCACATGCCCTTATGCATGGTGCAATGGCCATAGATGTAAACACATAATCTATCTAGATTAATTCAAATAAATTTAGTGATAAAACTTCCCTTTTATTACAGAAAGATGTCCCACATGTGACAAGTAAACTTCAAATTTCCATATTAGCTGGGATTGCAAAATATATTCAAAACTTTAGTTAATATTTTCATTTCAAACACCTTCAAAACATAACCTAGTGTGATCTGAAGTAATCTTGGTAGCTTTACATTCCTTTTCACTTTCTGCTTTTGGGTCTTGATTACAGTTTAATTTCTAACTTTCTGCCACTGGTTATAGAGGAATTTTCCATTTGCTTTAGTAAGTCAACTGAATCTAAATCAAGATTTTTAAAGTTAATGTGACAAACACCAGCTCCAGGTTTCAAGTTCAGAACCTGTCCAGGTTCTGAGTATATAATAAATTTGGTACATGCTGTCCTGTGTATCTGTATTGCTCTAGAAGAAAATTCTCAGTGTACTCTGGAAGCAGATGTAGGATACTCCTACAATGGTCTGAGATGAGGATTTAGAATTGCAAAGGCACCTCAGAATACATGTGTCCCATAATATGTATTTACCTCTTGCCTAGCATGTATATTGATCTTTTTTGATTTATAATTCTGTTTATATTCATAAAATGGAGAGAAAACAGAAATGTTTGCTTTGAGTACAATTTTAGAACACACCAAATGACTTTAGATGCTAAAATCCATGTGTGAGCTAAATGTTGTGAATAAGTTAAAAGCCATCAAATATTGCAATGTTTATACTATACGCGACATGGTATATCCTGCAGATTTGAGCAGAACTCTGAATTATTTTGTAAGCCTTTGGGAGAGTAGGAGGAGAAGGGGAGGGAAGGGAAGGGTTGAGTCTCTTTTTTCTGATTTGTGCTCCCAGAACTGATTATACAATTTACAGTACAGCTGATGGATACAACTGGATACAGTCCTTGGACCATTAGGAAGTACCAAACCCCCTGGAAAATGCATAAACCTCCAAGCTAAGGAATCACAGCTCTCCTGTGGTCTCTTCTAAATCATGCATTCCTGTCTGCACAATAGCCAAGGGTCTTGGAAAAGATGACTTTGAAAAATCCACTACAAGTTCCAAGTATTTTCCCCACTGAAAACAAAGTTGTAATTGGAGTCAGTGGGGTTATGTAAGGGGTGATTTCAGCCTGTTCTCATATAGATAAGCATTTTTGCACCTTGTATGACCTTGATTGTCTGACAGCTGAATAGATATTGCAGTAAGTTTCTGTTCATTTGAAACAATTATGTACAGATGTTTTCAAAGGATAAGAAAGCTGATCAGAAGGCACTTGAAATCCAGGAAAAGATAAATATAATATATGAAATAAACAAGTGCAACTGACACTGCTTGGAACTTTAATTGATGCATTGTGCTGACAGCAGTACTGAACATTTAACTGTTTTACTCAAGATTGTGGAAACTTTAACCCCTGGGAAGCTTAACCATGGGAATTACTGCATGGGGTTTCTCATAGTCATTTTTGTTTCAAAACAATATTGAAAATGAGTGGAGTAATTCAAAATAAATACAATCCAGCCATGAGCTTTTCCTAGATTTTGATCCGAACCTTTCTTTAGGTTCAGGCAAGTTGAGATAGTGTTTATAAAAGCTTTTATCATTTTTGGTCTGTTCTCGGAAGGAAATGAGATCATAGTTTGTTCCCTTCTCTTTCTCTGTATCTGCCTGTCAACTCTCACTTCTATATGACAGAGTAAGTCTATTGGCTAAATGGATTACTTTGACGGAGACAGAGGTGCTTCACATATTTGTTTCAAAGAAATTATTGTCAAAATGAAAAAAATTTTTTGCTTTGTAATATAGTTCAATTTTAATGGTATTGTACAGAGCTTAAACTGGGAAACATCACCTGGAACATTGGTGGAAGCGTGGAATAAGCAATAAGTGGATCTCGTGCTATGTCCGGTACCAATACAATCCAAATACAAGACACCAGACTTCAATGATTCTACTGTTTATGGTATTATTTTTTATATTTTTGGTTCCTACACAGGTAGGAAAGTCCATTATTTCATATTCATTTTAATTTAAACTTCTTGTGCACTACAGGAAAAGTGAAATGAAATAGTCTCTTCTACTGCTGTACAGTCTTGCTTCTCTATAAAGTCCTTATTGTATCCTAGTCCTCACAGTTTTTATCACAATTTTCTTGAGCCATCCCTTGCCCTTTCTTTCTCTGAGAGCATGTGTAGTTATCATTCTATTCACGAAAAATTCTAGACGTACACTGCTGTTTCAAATGTCTCCATCATTTCTTTGTGGTGTCAACAACTGGAACCATACCTTTTGGAACACTCAGTCCTGTCTTGAGCTTTCAGTTTTCTTGAATCTTTATTTCAGACTGAAAACTTTTCAGATATGTCCATCCTCTCTGTTGATAAATTCTCAAGCCTGCAACGCTCTCAGGAAATAAAAAATATTAATATTTAACACAAATATACAGGAAGGATTGTAAATTTAGTGCATGAGATATTTGTTAAATTTTAATGACCTAAATTTGTTTCTTTGTCTTCAAGCTGTAATATATGCAACTATATACATTATGGTTTCAATAAAAATAATATTGTGTGCATATCTATAATACATATAAAGATATATTTTCTCTAGGAAAATTGAATTTATTTAATTTTACAGAAATCCCATGTGTTGAGTAAGTTTCCAAAGTAACGGTTCAAAGAAGCAGTTGTAAACGTAGACATCTGTTTACTGAAAGTGAAAAACAAAAAAACCACATCTTGATCTGAGGACTGAGTTTACTGTGAAGAAAATGGTATTTTTTCTTCCTTTTTGATGTTCCAAGGCCTAACACTAGGAAAACTACAACTTCTGTACTGATGGTATCATATTTTTTCTTTCTGTTTGGCAGGGAGGGGGAGTTAGAAGAACAGTCAGGGTGTTTACACATTCTTTCTTCTGCCATTTCCCTCTCCATCATATCTTCAAAAACTCTGACAGAGACCAGTGAGTCAGGCAGCAGCAACAGTGAGTTATATGGATCACAATATTACACGAACAAACAAACCCCCAGACTAGTCTACTCAAAGAAATAATTATCCATGTGGTTGTGCAGATAACAC
Organism: Rhagologus leucostigma; assembly: GCA_013397725.1. Taxonomy (NCBI): domain Eukaryota; kingdom Metazoa; phylum Chordata; class Aves; order Passeriformes; genus Rhagologus; species Rhagologus leucostigma. The sequence goes on from VZTD01005999.1 coordinate 3,413,235, forward strand.
ATCTGTCCAAAAGATACACGAACTTGCACTTCTATAGACTCAATCAACAAAAATACTTCAAAGTATTTTTCAAACAACAAGATTAAGCTCATTCTATGTCATTAAAACCTTTCCTAGGGAAACTGAGGCAAGGGAACTTGACGGTTTCCCATTATTCATCCTTTTATTTCCTGTAGGGGAAATAGAGTTGCTTTCTGTTAATTCATTTTACTTCATGTTTCCTTTGCTGTCTGTTCCTAGTTATAATTTATTCTTTAAGTCCTGTGGGAGTCAGACTTGAAATTTTACTAGTTCTTCCTATAGCTTATATTTTCACAGAAGAGTTCCACTGGATTCCTCTTGCCATTCTACTCAGCAAATTATTTTATTAGCTGAAATGAAAGGTTAGATCTTATGTATTTATAGTTTTTTCTCCTTCTTTAATGTTACAAAAAACTAAGTCCTAATTACTAAATTGTAATATGTGTATCACAATACTTAGAATGTTTTATAAACTCTCGCCCAGGTCTGTTTTCTTCACTTCTGTTACGAACAGAAGTAGCTAAAATATCAGTTGAAGCTCAAGAGACATGGGCTGATATTCCAGCCCCACTGTCATCAAACCCCACTGATGAAAATGGGTGCTTTATTAAATTTTGATGGGGATGTTATTCAAATTTTTCAATCTGAAGTGAAGGAGAAAATAATTATTCAACTTCAAGAATGACAACAACAACAAAAAGTTTTGCTTGAAAATTTCTATTTGGTTATGAAAATTGATGTTGTGAGGCACATAGAAGTTTATTACTCTGCATATGATTACTATGTGGTGAATTTTGTCTGTCATTCAAACATATGCGTGTACTTTGAACAAAATATTGAAGTTTTTGTGCAAGTGGGAATGATGAAAAATAATTGAGACCAGAAGTACCAATATCAGACAAGAGACTTGGAGTTAAAATGGATACTTCAGATATTTATCTGTTTGTCCATCACTAATTATAGGCATTATTGCAATCATGAACTGAACAGTACTTTATTGCTCCATTGTTTTAGGCCTCTTTACTTTAAGTAAAAACTGTAAAAATAATTAAAGTTTCCTGGTCACGAGGCTTATTTCCTTATCCATTGTCTATAACTACTCAGGAAATCACTTGGCATTAGTCACTGAAAAGGCCATGGGTAATTGCTTCAGCTTTATCACTTCCTGAGCTAATGCATGTAGGAAGCGGACATGAAAACAATAAAATTTTCAGTTAGGCTTCATTTGCCATTTAAAAATAAAAAAACTAGCAAGGGTTTAACACTTGACTCTTACCTCAGTCTTGAAATCATCTTGAAGAAGGGGAAATTGGCAACCTGAAATATTGGCCTGTACTCATTTTTTAGAGCATTGTATACAAGCTAACTGCCCCTGAGTACCAACTTTGACAACTTCTCTTTTGTTCCCAAATATATATTGTAATATATTAGTAAAATTTTCATCACTAGAATCTATGAAAAGTAAACAGTGTCTCAGACTACAGCTTCATATATAATCCAAATATAATTAAATATCCTTCGTCACAAATAATAATTTTCCATTGCATGAAAATATGTAAAACTTACTTTGATCTTTCCAGTATTTCAGTAGCTGAACTATAGATTCAGACAATTGTTTTATTGGCAACAGCATTTGAAAGTGAACATAAATGATAAAGATATACAACCGAATCTGGAATTTAAAATAACCAATTACCTTTTAGAAGCAAAGCAGTTTACTACTTTTCCCTTTTCCATCTGAAAATACTGGGTCTCTTTTCTTTGCTCCAGTCCAGTTTTAAATTCCTAAATGAAAGACTCTTATTCACTGTGGAATCACTTACTTAAAATTGTTTCTTGTTTTATCCATGTTTTGTTTTACACTCAAAATGCACATTTGTATATGTTTATACTTTGAGCAATTTATATTCTTGAAAGGAACATAGAAACTTTCCAAAGCAATTCCTTAGCAGATTCAGAGGAAAGAACCAATCTACTGAATGCATCATTAAGTATGTACTGACAGTCTATGCAAAAGAATTTATATGCAGTGCAAAGTATATTGTATTAGCTTTACTTTCATGTGTATAAATATAGTGCTATGTAACACCCACATAGGTTTTTTTTAATTAACATTTGAAGGGTGAAGTTAAGCATGAAATTCATTAGAAAGTACAAGAATTAGGCTGCCTTGGAGATTTGTGTTCTTTTCTGTGGTCCAACTTCACTTCAATGGAAAATTTCATATCATACAAAAAATGTATTTTTATTTATCATTGCCAACAATTAAATATTTTACTTCATAAGTCTTGTGTCTAAAATTGTTTGTTTCTCTAGTGTACATTCTTTTCCAAGATGGTGTCTTAATTCAGAGCTGTGGACATGTCTCTGACATTTAAGTCAGGGTTGCATCAGTTCTAGATATTAACAACATGAATTTACAAGACATTTTGGGGAAATGAATGAGCAAAAACATCAGTCATCATGCAATAATTAGAAATGTTTTTAAAGACACAGAAGAATTTAAATGCTTGTGCTTAGCATATAATGTGGCATAGAATGTTCCATATCAGTTATCTTATTAGCTCTTTTGTAAGTGTCTAATATGTCTCATGAAACAAAAAAAAAAATCTACATAATTCTATTATTTTCCAACACAGTAAACTGGCCCAGATAGACCTGTCTGCTCCTGTCTGTGCCTTATAGAATCAGTACAGGTTTCCCACACACTCTAAGGACCTGCAAATTCTGTAGTTAAATTCACACTTTGAAAACTCAACTTTCTGGAAACCAGATCTTATACTTGGTCCCGAATAAGACCTTTCTATTCCTTCTTGTTCCTGAGTGAGATGTTTCCAATTCTTTCTTGTTCACAAAGTTACATAGTCTTTACCCTTCTCACAGAGTAACAATTTTAACATTGATTAGAGTGGGCAAAAGAAGCATAGTGTTTCAGTTGACTTTTTTTCTTTTTTTTTTTAATAATTTAATCCCTCTGATAAGACTTTTAAATTTATGTAATTCCATTCTAAAGAAACTTTGTAATAACAAAAACTGAAGTCTATGAAAGAGGTCTAGGCTAAAGGATTAAAGTAAACCTAGGAGATTTACATAATTCTAGCTGGAGTTAAGACAGACTGGTCATCAGGTGCACTGTGGCTGTAGCTATGAAAATCAGCATTTAGAAACTATCTGTATTCATACCCATGACTCAAAAGTTTAGGGAATGTTCAGTATATCTATGCAAAAATTAGATGAAAATTGCAGACATTTAGTTTGAAAGGAACAGCTGAGACGGTTTTTTTATCGCTCTAAAAATTACATTTTGCTACAAAGCATATGTGCAAGTGATCTAAACTAGTATCTAAAACTCCTTGTGCTCTCATTTTCTGATTTACATTTGCAATGGCAATATCAACTAATTCATGAAAAAGTAAGACAGTTATTACTTACGTTGTTAGTACAGTCTTACAAGATTTATGAATTTACAAATAATAAGGATCTGTGAGAAACTTTTGTCAATTCTAACATATAATTAATAAAACTGAATAAAATGCTGCTTGTTTCCTTTTAAAATTTATATGGAAGCAAATAAATGGACTAAGGATAAAAGAAGATGATGGAGTTAGTGTGGTGATGGAGCTGATGATACTGGAAAATTCACAAAAAATGGTCATTCTTCTCATATTCCAAGAATGCACTGGGGGTAGGGAGGGTGAGGAAGGAGAGAAAAGGATACTGTGTCTTTCAGTTCTTCCTAATCACCTTCTTGACCCAAAACCCTTCTTATTTCAGGTCAGGGCCCCAATTATCTGTTAAGTATGCCGTGTCAGCTTTCCAAAGCTGGGTGGAAGGATAAGACTAAGAGGCTAGAATATAAACAGAGACCTTTTGAATTTGATGTAGGGTGAGAGTCAAATGCAGTAAGTCATTACACTGCAAGCTTCTTCAACTCCAGACCAAAGCAAATTATTGTTATTGAAGTTCAGTATCTCTCTCATCTCTGACAGAGAATATGTGTGCTAACATCTTTACAAACAATTCTGTGGGTGAAGTTATTGGTGTTAAGATCTTTGAAATGCATCTTAATGTCTCTATTAGTTTCAAGCAGCAGGTTTCTTGCAAAGTCCAGACAGTTTGGCTCCTGAAACAGACAAGGGGGTCTGTACAAGCTTGAGTTTCTGAACTTTGGGGTAAAATAGTAGTTTCAAGAGAGGATATGTTGTAGGCGGTTCGGGAAATCTGTACCTTCCTGGTACCTCAGCCAACGGGGAAAGGAAGAGAGCAACATGTGGCCGGGAGTTTAGGATAAAAGGAAGCTGCATACTCCAAAACCTCGAGATAGAAAACCCCGTGGGCATGTGCCCCAGTGGACTCTCTCCCTTTATTTGAATAAAGTTGCAGGACTCCTCTGTCACCTTTATGGACACTGGCTTTTCATAGCATGATTTTCTGTACATCTCTAATTCAAAAAGCAAACATTTACTAGTGTATACACAACATGCTTTGAGAAGAAAATCTGATCCCTTGTTTTCAGTGAGTAGCAACTTAGTAATTCCACAAAATATTGTGCAGCAGCTCTCTTTGGAGGAAAATGTTTTATAGAGAGAGAAAAAGAGGAAGAGAATATGGTTTGTGATAATTATCGCCATTCTCAGGATGTTCATAAATGCATACTTAAACATTTGTACAAGAAGATAAGTTTTGAAAATACAGCAGTGTAAAATAGTCTTCCAGATGCATTAAAGAAAATTATAAAGGAAAACAACTGTTCCTTGATAAGCTGACAGAAATAATTTCAATTTTTCACTGGAGAACAAAAACTGAAAGCAAATATTGCAGCTCTAGGGGTTCTGCCAAAGCAAAGCTGCCACATACATTAAGAGTAAGCCTCAATAGAAGGGAAAGTAATTTTTCATACTTGTGGCTTAGTCTTTTATTGCAAGGAATTTCTGAATTGAAGGTGCAGAGAAAAATCTTCCAGGTTAATGTTGTAAGATGTCTACTGGTGTTTAGATTACATCTTGCTGACCACATTTGTTTAATGTGATTCAGTTGAAGTAAAATACAGAATGTGGCTGAACTCTGAAATGATACAACACATACAAAAGGTAGGACTTTATGTCCATTTTGGCTTTTTCTGCAATGCTTGAAATCACTGATAAGCTTTAAAAGGGGGAAAAATTATTTTTTTAAAATACATTAAAGTTTATGAAGGTACATTGAAGTGAATACACTGAGCATGACAAGCTAATTGACCTGCATGTGTTTTCTTCATGTTAATCTACTCTTCTTTCTCAGCTCTCAACCTCAAGCACAAGCCCTAGGAAGGAACTTCAGTATTTCATCATCAAGATCATCACATTACACTATGAACAGTGATACTATTGCTGTGAAATGTAACCACCAGAGTCTTGCAATCATAATCTTGTGTTTCTATTGGCATATTAAGACCACTAACACTTGTACACTTCAACAGCCAAAGCACTCAGCATTCAGCACCTTAATTGTCTTGCTTCCTCCCAGGTAAGACTTCTCAATTCATTGTTTTCTTCTTATTTTCCTTTCTGAACAAATTTTTGGATTTTTTATTTTCATTTCTGTGGCTGTCTAACAATCACCAGTCATATTTCTAAGCTGATGATACTGGTGTGTATATGTACACTTTGCTTTGGCCAGAGTTCTGTAAGAATTCATAATTCATATGGAACTTAATCGACACATTTATAATGGACATTTTCAAACACCCAAACAATTAAAATGAATAATTGAGCCACCTAACAATTCTAGATTTTTTCCTTCATAGTTAGTTTGGGGATAAATACAATGAATGATAAAATAAGCTTCTATAAAATATTTTTTAAGCATTATAGAAAATATAATTTATTTATAAATAAATAAATTATAAATTAAAAAGAAAATAGTATATATTGTATTTAGTATATAATATATAAAATATAAAACAATTTTTTAAATAATTGTTTATAAAAATCTGTCACCAAGACTACAGTTCTTGTAAAGGAATTCAAATGTAATTGCTGTTCCATTAAACTTGATTGCACTTAGATGAAATAAAAAGCAGTTACACCTTGGCTTAAAATATTTGACACATTCCAACTGATCACATGCTTCTTAATTTCTCACATCCTTCCTTTCTGCTTCTCCCTTCACTTATCATTTTTATCAGAAGCTAATTAGGATGATCACAAGAGGAAATGGCAAGATTTTCCAAAGTGATCGCTTTTCCTTTTTCTTTTATGAGAGGCTTCAGCTTTCTATCAGATCAATTAGTTTAATTGGGCATCAATCCTCTAACACAGCTCACTTACTAAAAAGCTCTCATCCTAAATAAACTGTCACAATCCTTCATTTTAGATTGAAGGCTGGAGGGTCATAATTGGCCTCTGATTCTGTTTCTTTGAGCACTCTCATCTGGGGATCAAACTGCATGTAATGCAATCTTCTTCCACATGAACAAGAATGTTACCAAAATAAACCTGCTCTGCTGTCTCTCTCCTTCTTCACTTTCCCTGCCATAATTGTAACTGAAAAAATATATTATTTAAAACAAAGTGAAAAAAAAGAGAGCTGAGGAAACCCTCAATTAGGTTGAGCCAGATTGAAAGGGAATTTTATATTCATATGGTATTTTAACTTCTATGTTGTTATTGAATCCTGCATTTGATTACATTGCAGTTGCATTATTAATAATCCCCTATATAAATATACAATATCATCTTATCAGTGAAGTATAAAGGTGGTTATAAAGAGGTCACACTTTAAAAAAAAACAAAAAACAGATATGATGTAGCTTAGGGCCTTTTGGGACTGGTCACTCATCTACTTTTACAAGCTATTTCAGATATATTTTAACTTAAACCTCTCCTTTAGTATTCTATTTCTTTGCAAGGCTCCCAGTAACAAAGTAATCTAAAATAAAATAAGGGCTGAGTGGTTAAATATCCAATAATTTTATGTTGAAGTACTAGTGCAGCTGTGATAAATATGCTTTATTTACTTACAGACAGTACACATTTTCATATGTACTTTTCCAGGTATTTTCTTTTCCTGTGTGCATGCTCTTAGGTCTGCCATGCAGGGCTACTCCATAAGTTATAAGAATGTCATTTTTCTAAATGTGCGCAAGGCAAATACATGACATTATTGTGAAGCACAAGCATTGTGCAAGAGAGTGCCATTTCTCTCTGTAACACTGGGGTAGCTACCAGATGTCTCATAGGTCTGAAGCTGACCTTTGAGACTGAAAGATAATAGATAACTTAAAAACAGCTGTTCTTGGGGAGAAGTAACTCCTGTAAGAAGTATCTTGAAACTATGGAAAACATTAAAAATGAACACTGTTTATTGTAGTGGTCTGCTTTAAAATTACTATCAAATTTTACATTTCAGAGCAAGAACCCTATTAAACACAAAATGAAGAGTTTCTAACGCTCAGGCAGGCACTCAGTCCCAAGCTCTTTGTTAATAGTAATAATTGAAAAATATACATCCAGGTTCCTTTTCACTCATCACTGTAACAGAACTGTGTCCAAAATCAAATGTGGCAGCTGTTTAGCAGTACATGACAACACTAAACAAATGTTTGAACAAGACGAATGAAAAAGATACAAAAAATTACACTTCGGTAGGATTTATTTACAGAAGGGGATGCAGGAAAGCATTGTTCCTAAATGTTTAACATGTTTTTCAGACATCAGGCTTTGGCTGCTGAAATATTCCATCATTTCACTGATTAATAATATGTTGGACTTCAATATTTTGGTATATTGTTAACTACATCCTTAACTTATCAATAGGAAATAGAGAATTTTTTCTGAACCAAATCTATCTAGAAGTATTATCTCCAAAGGCCTTACACCAGTGATAAATGTTTTCCACTGTGTTCAGGATATTGGGTTTGTCATTGCAGTCAACTGCTGTTTTGCCATTAGTTTGAACAGAGGGTAAGCAAAAGTGTTGTAGTGGTCTACAGCTATGTCAGCAATTACATTTGTGGGCATCAAGGACTGTGCCTTTGGAATGTCAAAAGCATGGATTTAAGAAGGAATTGGAACACAGTGTTGTTTGTTATTTTACTTGTGATTTTTGCTCTGAGGAATGAAAAAGAAAAGAAGGTAGGGGAAAAATAAAGTAACTGAATTTTATGTTTTAGAGTGTAAACTGACCTGTCGTGGGCATAAGGAAGGAACGCTGATGTTTTTAACTGACAAGGTGTTTCAGAAGTAGCCAGTGTTTGTAGGGGAAAGGTGTTCATTGTGGGCTGATGATATTTTTAATTGGATATAGCTAGATCTAAATTTGTTTAGTAATTCAAGACATTAATTTATTTGCCAATAAAGTATACAGGGTGTTAAGATATCTATACTGTATTGCGAGAGAGACTGCGGGAGAATGAAAGGCATTTAAGGAAGTAAGCCTAAAGCATTGGAGGATGAAGGTTTTAATAGTGAAAACAGAAACTCTGGGGAAGGAACTTGTATGAGTAAACCTCAACATAGCACTGCCCTCTTCATGCTTTGTCATGTATACCTTTCATTTACTTTTGACAAAGTGAGAATATAAGAACAAAGTCCCATCACAGGTGTCAACATTCATTTTTGACACAAGCAAACACAAGTGGATGGTAACTTGAATATTTATGCAGTGGAATGAGACAATAACAAGTAATTTTAATTAAGATTTTAAGCATTACAGTTGTGTAATGATATATACGATAATATGCTGTACAAGCAGCCAGAGAAAGACTTTAAGGAGGAGGTGAAACATAAAGCAAAAAGATGGTTTTAGGGACCTGTATGAAAAGTAAGAGTGAGTCTTGGCTAATCTTTTCCCTAAAATTCAAAGGACACCCCTAGTGGATCCAAGTGGCTTTAGTGTCCTGGTGTCCCTGATTGTGGCTTGTTAAAAATGAAAGAAAGAAAGAGCTTCTAAATTTTTTTCTCAAAAGTGATTAAGGAATGGTCATATTCCACAAGAATTAGTTGGGTTGTTGAGAACTTAACAGCGATATATTCTGTTGTCATGTTGGCCTTAAGTACGATTTCTTGCATGGATTATGCCTAGTCTATTATACTGTGCCCTAACTGAAGTTTTTCTAACAAAGAATGATCTCCTAGGTCAAAGAACAGTTATTTCCTATACTAAGAAGGCAGACAGAATTGTAGGTTATTTTGAAATCAAGAAAATTGTGGAAGTTTCTTTGGTGACCTGACTAAATATTTGACTAAGGCTCTTAAAAAAGGCAACCTTATTTCAAATAACTTTATGTTTTGCTACAATGTGGAGCTGAATGTCGGCATTGTGGCTTTTGAACCTGAACTGCTTTAGAGTATCGGGATATTTTGGGATGGTCAGTCTGGCTGAAGTCCAAATCTGGCCCACAAAGATTTTTATTTTGTCCTATCAGACACCAGAGCTGTTTCTTTTTTGCAGTTCAAAGCTTTCCATAACTAAGAAAATTGCAGTTCTTTTTTATTGTAATTGGAAATTGAGACAAATTGACCATGTTTAAGCTGTAAGTTTGCTTAAAGTTGGCTCTCAGTTCTGTGCCTTAACTACAAGAGTATTTTTTCCCCAACAGAGCAGTAAAATCCAGTACCAAATGTAGAGTGAATGCTGCGAAAGAAGAGGAATTTTATAAATCACCAAGATAAATGCATAGAAATATATGATGAAGAGAAATGTAAGGATCACTGTGTCATTTTTATTGCCAAGAAGGACTGATAAAAGAAAGAATTGAAGTCTTTATTGGGTTTGTGGTTCTCATGCTAAATGGACAGGTGCTCTTGGATAAATCCTGTTACTAGAAAGGATGACAGTCTGAGAAATCTAAGTTTATCATTCTTGCATTAAAACTGACTTTGAAATCTACTGATTGCAATTTCCAAGATATATCCAAGAGGGCTGGAAATAGAACACTTTTCTGTTCATCATGCTAATATCTTGATATTATGTATTGTTCACATATATACACATAGTTCATATATATATATATGATATGTATTAATAAACTCATTTTCTAATATAGAAAATTCTGCAATCTGTGTTTGGGGTAGGGAGAAGTGTAATCAAACTGCAGAATCACAAAGTCTTGGTAGAAAACATTTTACATTATGCTGATGTTACATCATTTAAACACTGTCACTGACTTGTAGCTCTTATCATGGATCATTAGGGTTGTCTTGCAGCTCATCCCATCAACTATGAATACCTGCTTTTAAACCCTGCTGCTAGGTGGTTGAGCGCCTTCCTGGAATTCATGCTGTTTGGTTTGGGCCACTTCATGGAAGTGAAAAAGCCTGACATTCTCAGTCAAGAATAATATGAATATTTAAGCTGAAAGTTGGTTTAAATTATGCCTTCTTCCACAACGAGAAAAACCATGACATACCAGAATATGTTCCACTTTTCTATATCATGGGTGCGTGTGGATCAGCATACAAAAATTTTAAAAGCATGGGTCTTCATTGGATCCAATTGATTTTCCATCTCAATAGATGGAGCTGATCTGCCATTTGACCAGTGTCTAAGTAAGGGAGGGAGGAGGTGGAGGGAAATATAGAAGGAAGAGCATTGATCAAATAGACAAATACACAGAATATTTTTAAAAGTATAAAAACATAAACAGTCTTTCCATCTGGAAAGTGATCGCGTAATTTTTGAACTCTGTCCTGTCAGACTAGACACTGTTTCCATCTCACACACATACACAAAGATACCACTAGACAGGTACAGGATTCACTTGTACTTGGATCTGACTGGTTTTTCTGTCACTTTTTTTGAGTGCCCTTTTCACTTTTTTTTTTGAAATCACATTAGGAAATTACATTTATATGTTGTCTTAGCAAATTAAGGCATTTCACCAGATGATTTCCAGAAGCTTAACGTTTTAATGCTGTCTTCAACTTCTTTGTCATATGACAGTTCAGTAAACAGTCCCTTGAATTTCTAAAACCTCATTTCCAAAGCCTTTATTTGTGACTTACTTGCAAAGGACAGACCTGAGTATCTACTTTGTTTGAGAGATTGCTATAAATCAAGGCTGCCCTATCCAGCTGGGTTATCGGCAAATTTTAATTTCAAAAATCGGTCTAATAGGCCACATTGCAAACATGAAGGGCAGTCTGCCCACTATGTTTCTAGAAGACACTTCTGATAATAACAGAGACCATAACACAGAGGAAGTCTCTGCCACAAAAGGTGCATTGCTAGAGGAGATTCCAAAAAAGAAGAGAGACCTTTTATTCCCTGAAAGTGTGTTTTGCCTTATCTCACCTTTGCTAAAAGTTGATTCAGGAAACTCCATTAAACAAGGACTTTACAGACTTTAGTAGTATTTTATAAGGAGATATAATTATAATTTGTTATTAACTGTGCCTACACTGGAAAGCTGCATGAGCTTCTACCAAAATTTATCTTTTAAGCAACTATATCACATGTACTTATAGTGTAATTCGAAAATGTTAAGACTGAAAGTGAGGAAAAGGGGAGAGGAAGAAGAAACGTAGGCTGAGAGGTCTCCACTATTAGTAGTGCAGCTGAAGAGACTGGATGGGAGCAATAAGAACAACTTCTTTTCTGAGAGATGATCCTGATGTGCATTAAACACTTGCAAATCTAGTTATTTGCAAATCTGTGTCTTGGCAAGAGCTAATGTTTTGTTATCCCACTAAAAGTAATAACAGTTGTATTCAGTATACAGCTGGTCCTCCCAACATACATGGGGAAAGGAAGAAAGGAAATTCTGAAAGGTTATAAATGTAATTTATTCTATAATCCTTTTTCTATGCAAGAGATGTAAAAAAGGGGAAATGTGCTGTTCCTTAATTTGTAATAGGCACAAGATTTTCTAAAAAAAAAATTAAACTCTTATGGCTGTGACACTTAATAAGATATTCTAATTTACAGAATTTGACCTCTGGTGACTCCAGAGGTGAGAGGGCATGAACTGTAATTAATGCTTTTCTGCCACCCCTCTGCACTGACTGCTGTGGTGTTCTAAATGGGGAAATATAGCTATGTTATTTCTAAATTTTGTTTTGCCAGTGCAATCTCCTGACCACATAGAAAATAACTAATTCTAGCATCTGTTAGCAAATCCCCTTCAAAATATTGCTGAAACCTTTATAAAGTAAATTTAAGCTGTCTTAAAATTTCTGTACACCTTCCTGAAGTTGCAAGATATCCTCTTATTCTGGTTTCATTTTGATTCGGGAAGGGCACTGCTTCTGTGAATGCTTTGAACGTAAGGGTATTCAATTACTCAAAGCTGGATATATCTAGCAAATTTGTGACAAACTATTCTGTGGTGTACTTCTAAATAGTGAAAAACACTCCTATTGAAGCAGACAATTCAGCTGTAAACCAGCTTGCATACATAAAAATAACAAAAAAGAAATTCTCACATACTGTAAATATTCTTTTATTGAAATTATCTTTAAACACATTTGTGATAGATGCAGTATTATTAATTATTCTATATCACAATGGACTACTCCTTAAATCTTTCATAACATTATTATCAGTTTAATAAGTTTGCATTGTTAACCACCTCAAAAGACCTTACTTTGTAAAGTAATTTTGGAAAATGAAAATAAGAGTACATGAACTATTCTAAAATAAAACAAGTCTATGTGGATGAAATAATTTTAATTTTTTCCCTCTCATTACAAATAAAAATGACAAATACCTCCCATGATACTGCAGCATTTCAATAGCAATGTTATCATTTTGCTTAGACAAAAAAATAACCACCCCAAAGATTTATGCTAATGACAGATATTATGTACTAAATAAGCATATGCCAACAGTATATAGTATTTGGTTTTACTGGGATACATGTCAGGAAAGCAGTGGATTTAGCATGAACTTACAGAGAGATGAGCACTACTCATCTGTTTCTCGATTGCATTTTTCAAAGCTGTTCAGCATATGTTTATTCTCTTAGTCTTCTTGAGAAAATTCTGTCCATGGCAAACGATGGTTAAGAATAACTCACTAGGCATAATACACCCAGTAGGTCCAAAAAATGATTGATTCTACTGAGTATTTAAGAATTGTGGTTTCTATCTGGGCCAGTGCACGAGGGACGGTCAGAACGGTTGTAACTTGACTTGAGTGCCCAGATGGAGATAAGGCTGTAACTGAATCACCTTGTCATCATGCTTGGACATGGAAGTTGGATCTTGTCCAACAGTATAATACTTCCAACCACTGCCAGCTCCAAGTGACATAATAAGCCTGGAGCAAACCACAGGAGAGATAAATTATTTTCTGGCCTTTAGCTTGGCACTTTTTTCCCCCCAGTTTGCATTTTTCTCAAAACCCAAATTCTCTCCCACCCTACAAATGTTATTACGTGGACAAAATACACATAGCCACTCTGACATAATGAGGAGTTCATTCTACTCATTTAATAGAAGGAGGTATACTTGTTAAATCAAATATTCACATATCCAAATGGCTGGGGAGTGTACTAAAGAGGAACCAGTATGGTTTAGTTAGAGATGGCAGGATTTGTTCTGGTCTCAAAAGCTGGGCAATACTGCTTGCAGTTCAGGCATACACAGAAATTAATTAAATTGTACATTTTCCAGTAGTCTGCAAACACAGGGATGTGCTGCTTAGGCTAGTAAATATGACAGTTGTAGGCAGCAGATATTTCAGGTGAACAGTGGCAGGACATGACTCTTTTACTATCAGAAGAACTATTTACTGCCTTAAGTACCTGCCTTTCTGAGCAGAACACAAATGCATTGTTAAAGAACATAACAGTCAGTTTCCAAATATTGCTGCCCCATGAGTCAAACAGACAAAACATATCATCCTGCTTCAAAACATGTGGATCACTACTGAAAATTAAAATTAAATTCACCCTTTAATTAACAGGTTGTATTTTATTAATTTTTTTTTTACCTTGCATAAAAATACATAAAATTGTTCACAACTCAATAGTGAATACAAATATGTCTCCCCCATCTCATTTTAGCTTTTTGTTTTAGAGATAGTTAAAATGGCTACAATTTTAATCTTTTTTCTATCAATTTTTTAAAAAGCAAAATACAAGCCACAACATGTTTGTGAAAGGGAATTGGTTTTTCTGAGAAATTTTAAATTATTCAATTTCCTGAAGAATAAAATCTCAAGGTTGAGCATGAAAATAATAACGAATATTTATTTATGCTGCTGCTGCTTAGTCCCCATTAGTTTTTAATGTTTTTTAAGCTATAAATATTTTTAAATAGAGTGCTTAATGGAAGGCTAAATCTCTGTTGAGTATCTAAACTGCTTTCAGGTAGGAAGGGGCAATTTTGAGTGGTTTGTTTAACTTTCTTCATAAGAAGGTCTTATTAATTCATAGTGTCTGTCTCCATTACTTAAATGGTTGTTTTCCCTTATTTTTTTATGTAGAAAAATTAGTCTTGAAGGTACTTGTCTAAATTTACAAAGTATAAAACTAAAGTTAACATCTATATGTTATAGATTTAGAACCAAAGTCAAGAAACTAATTGGCTTGCCAAGTTCACACAGACTTTAGGGAGAATTGCTCAAGTCCAAGACTAATGCTCCATTCCCCAGAGGTGTTCTGAGCTTTGTCAAAGCATTTAACCAAGCAAAGCTGTCCAACTAGGAGCTATATAGTAGGTGAAATGAAAAAGAAAAGATGTCAAGACTGGAAAATGTCAGGCTGATAAATTCTGTATTAACAAAATTTGAAATATTTAAGTCAATATTCTTGTATTAGCCTTCAAGTACACCATGGATTTGAAATCAATACAATGAAGAATATATGTTGTGGTTCTCATTGGACCAAATTACATTTAGATGTCTCATGGAATTTTAGCTGCTAAAATCTGTAAAGACCTAGGATGTGTGGAATAATTTGAAAACCTGCAGTAATCCAAACTTGAATGTATAGAGGAGCAGATAACGAAGATAAAGGGCTGGGATGTACTGATAAGAGTGATATTAAAATGGTTTCATTTTTTATAACATATATTTTATTTAAAAAATTTTAAAATTTCAATTAATATGATACTTTTAGAGTTCTATTTTCTAAAAAAATGCAAAAAAATATTATTTTTCTTCTGTAAATAAGGAAAAAGTTAGTTTAGCTACATGAAGATGCAAACCCCACAATAATATAAGAAAAAAAGAAAACACAACCATAGCAAATAGCCACTACTTTTATACAGTTCACCTGTCAGAGCTCTGACAAGGCTAACAGCAGTTTCAAACCTTCAAAGACACTTCTTCCTTAAATATACTTGTTATGCTTTAGCCAAAGACCAAGCAACTAATCAGGGTAGCAGGTAGTTGTTATTTCCATGACTTTTCTTGAAATTGTAGAAAGCAATTTCATTTTGGAGAAAAAAAATTCTCATCTGGATCTGAGCACGACTAAATCACAGCTCTATACCTGGAGATAGGTCATGACCTACCACTGGGGTGAAGAAACGACAAGAAGATCACAGAGATCCCCAAGATGCAAATGATCCAAGAGCCACAAAATGAAAAGGTTGAAAATAGACTTTTTAGGCTACCCTTTCCACTTCCAACTCTTGTCCTTTTCTTCGCAGTCATTGTGCACTACTAAATAAAGAGCATTGCCTGGACTGGTTTCCTTCTCTAAACAAGAAATTCGTAAACCCTTTCCGGAAGCCTGCATATTTCATTTTTGTTTTCCGTACAGTCCACACCTGAATTATGTAGAGAAGATTGAAAAATAAAGCTTGGAATTATTCATGAATACAAAATATATCTAGAAAAGAAAATTCCTTGAGCAATTTTTTTTTAAAATTTTTGTTATAGATGCCCTATCTTCCTTTTTCTCTCATATAACTTTTTTTACTAGAGTCCGAATAAGACAAGGATAAACTGGATTCTACCATGGTTCTTTCATCATCAACAGAATAATAATTTGTATTCTAATTGCAAGTGTTTTATTATTCATGACCAATCAGAAAGAACACTGACTATTTTCAAAGCCTCAATTAAATTTCAAGGCTCACAGTGTGAAAAGCGTGGGTGTGGGAGTGTGGAACAGTCATGATTTTTCCCTAAAAACCATGAGCAAATTTGATTGCAGAGACAGAAAGGATCCCCACAGGACCATTTTATAAAGCATTTTTCCAGATTCTTTTGTGCTGTCAGTCTCTGGATTAGAGAAATAACCTTACTGCTCTCTACCACAAAACTTCTCAGATCAAAGCTGAATTAAAAGTTTACTTTTAATGGAACTTCAAGGAATGTAAGTGCAAGCTGTGTAGTCTTAGTAGGCATGACTTC
This sequence comes from Rhagologus leucostigma, assembly GCA_013397725.1. Lineage (NCBI taxonomy): Eukaryota > Metazoa > Chordata > Aves > Passeriformes > Rhagologus > Rhagologus leucostigma. The sequence continues at coordinate 3,429,543 of VZTD01005999.1, forward strand.
TTATCAGATATTCTTCGTGATGCACATTACATATAGATTTAAATATATGCATGTATAAACATTTCTGTGTCTTTGAAGAGAGAAATATCTAACTCATTTTCTTTCTGGGATTTCTGCTGACTGATACCTTTAGCAGGGGCAAAACTGGTCAACCTGAAAGATCCCTGCTGAACTCAGTCAACAGGCTGAACACAACCTTGGCAGCTGTTTCTGTTTTCAAGGTCACTACAAACCTTACAAGCTGTTTTCCTTTCCATCCCTCATAGGATTAAACAGCAATATGGTAAAAAACAACTAACTTAAATATAAGTCCCAAGAGAAGGTCAAAAAACAATAAATACATCAAATGGGGACGTATAAGGTTCATAAAAAGGCCCATTCAGGGTCATATCCAAGGACTACAGCTCTTTTTCTGCTGCTGTTTGCTACACCTCTAGCTGAAGGCAGGCTGTTACACTGCACATTTAGAATCTCTACGCAACCACCCCTTGCCTTTCTTTTTAGCAGAACATGCTTCTTAGACGATTAAATGAATAACATAGGAAGAAGTCATTATTCTATTAATGTTCTGAACTAGAGGTACTCAGCTTGCAGCCTGTGAATTAAGACTGTGAGAGAGAAAGGATTTATTCCTTTCTTCCGTCACAAGTTTAGAAACACCAGTCTGAGCATGACAGGAACAAGAATAGCTATAAAGAAATGCTTTCTTCACTGGTCACTCAGGGCACACTAGAAATCAAGAAAATCAGAAACTGTGACTCAAGTATATGTTTGTCCCTACCTAGGTTCAAGCAAATTGGGAATCATTTTGTTCTCTAACAATGATTGGCAAGCCATCTCTGGGAATAAGTGAAGCAAAATGTGCCATCTTTTCACTCCCCACAGCCATTTAATCTCTTGCACTCAGGGAAAAACAGTCATAAGCAGGTCAGTAGGCTGAAATTCAGGGCTACCACACAGCAGGGAATCCCTAAAAGTAATTTATGAGAGGTTTCTGCCCATTTTAACAGTGTATACAGTTCAAATTGAGTCAAGCTTCCGAGGGAACCTTTTCCAAGGACCTACTTTTACCCTGGGATTTCAAAACAGCATATATGCTAATGGAAGTTGCCGCGGCGCCATACTGTTCAGCTAGCTGGAGGACCATTAGTGCCAGGCACCCACCCACACGGGAGAGGGAAACAGAGGCTACTTGCGGGCGCTCGGGAGGGTTGGCGAGGTTCCAGCTTGGACTCGCCTAACCCACCAATGGTCCAGGCGTGCTGAGGAGGTAAAAACAAGGCAGAGGGAACTTCTGCGTGGGAGAACAGGAGTGGGTTTAATTCAACTTGGAAGTCCTGCGCGAAAGCCCGAGGGAGACCGTTACACAGACACTTTATCCTTTCCACAGTGGGAGGGGAGAATACAAGATAACCAATGAGGCAGAGACGTGGGGTTTGAATTCTCGCGGGCAAGGGGTACAGAACCAATGGGAAGTACCGTGGGAGGAGAGGAATACCGGGGGCCAACGGGGGACCAAGGGATACAGAACTTTCCAGAGGGAGAAACCAAATACAGGCGGGAAAGGGGGGAGATGGCAGAGGCCAGTTATGGGGGGGTGATCTGTATACCTCGCACAGCCCTCTGGGCACTCACAGGGCTCCTGGGCTGCGTGGGTATTAATCCAGTGCACCTGCTATGGTATTGTTGGCCGGAGAATCAGCCATAGCACACTGCAACAGGAAGTAAACATGGCCGTGCTAACTGTTCTGTGTATAAAATGATTTAAATATATTCAGGCATTTCTCTACCAGCACTTCCCTCATACATTCAGCTGATAAGATACAGAGTAAGTTCTAACACGCATGGTCATTAAGATATTGTTTAGGTATTTTCACTTCTTTCCTGGCTCAGTCTCCCTAAAGAGAAATAAACAAAAGGGTCGAAAACCTTACTAAAGACCTGTTCTCTTCAAATTGCCAGATTAGTTTTGAAGGCTAAAATTTTCCTTCTTCCTAACAGTGTTGGAGACTGAATGTTATAGTTCATTGCTTAAAAATCTTCATGAAGGACCTTTGCCTATTACAGCAAAACTGTCTTACAAAAGCTGCAGAGAACACCACCACACCCTGAATAGGCCTTCTGACTGAGGCTCTACACTGCTCCTTGATGGAGATAAGATAGTGACTCAGGTCTGGGCTGGGGGAAGAAGAATACATTCACAGGGGGATCAAACTTCTCACTTTCCAGAGTGCTTGCTCCACTTTGTTCTTTGATTTCAAGTTTTCATTTCCTGTCATGAAATGAAGAATTTCATTTCATGACAGGAAATGAAATCTTGCGATTTCAATGAGAATCAATTCGGCAACTGAAAAAAAAAAGGAAATTTGGAAATTGAGAGAATACAACGAAATTGATTGGGATGACTGGAGATGCAGTGGAAAGGACTGATACTTGCCAAAATTATACTCACTGGAATCTCAGAATCAGGGAAATAAGTCAAATGAAGAGAGTGGAGAAGAAATTGATGAGTGAAATGAAATGAAAAAAAAAAATCTGAAATAAAGTGAAAATAATAAAAAATAATGGGATGGCATGAAGTGCATGGAAACGGACCAAACTGATACTCATTGAAATCGTAAGATTTCATTTCCTTTCATGAAATGAAATTCTTCACTTCATGAAAGGAATGAAATCTCAAAGTCAGAGAACAAAGTCAAAGAAACTGACTGGGGTGGAGTTACAATGAAATGAAATTCAATGGAAAGAAATAAAAGAAAATCCAGAAATGAAGTTATTGTAATCAAATGTAAGGAGACAACATGAAAAGCTCTTGTTTCCATGCCTTTTGTAGTTGCAATGTCCCTGGAGGTCTAGGCTTTTTGTTTTTCTCAAGCTTAAACTTAAGCGTGACCTTAACCCTAAGCAGAGGAGTAAAAGCAGCNTTTCATTTCCTTTCATGAAATGAAATTCTTCACTTCATGAAAGGAATGAAATCTCAAAGTCAGAGAACAAAGTCAAAGAAACTGACTGGGGTGGAGTTACAATGAAATGAAATTCAATGGAAAGAAATAAAAGAAAATCCAGAAATGAAGTTATTGTAATCAAATGTAAGGAGACAACATGAAAAGCTCTTGTTTCCATGCCTTTTGTAGTTGCAATGTCCCTGGAGGTCTAGGCTTTTTGTTTTTCTCAAGCTTAAACTTAAGCGTGACCTTAACCCTAAGCAGAGGAGTAAAAGCAGCCTTTTGCTGAGGTGCCCGTGACATGGGTGGTGGCAAGCAGAAAGGTGTGGAAAGAGCAATATTCGGGCAGTTCCGTGCTCCCCTTTGCACGCCTTTTGCAGTCATAGCATCCCTGGAGCTCTCGGCTTTGTGCTTTTCTCAACTTGTTATGAACCGGTTTGACACTCAAGACCAAAGGAAACCAAGCCTCTGTGAATAAAACTGATCAGACCCAGAAATGTTCGAATTATACCCAAAACACATGATTAAAACCAAACGAGGTTAGATGTTGGTGCCAAAAAATTGATATATTTTATTTAATACTAAAAGAGGCAAAGAGAAAGACATGGAAAAGAAGGAAAGAAAGAAAGAAAAAACAGAAAAAGGTTTGTTCCTGGGGGGAGGGTGAGAGGGACAGACAGAGAATGACAGGGGTTGGGTAGAAACATATCACCATTCCAGGGGTCCCAGTGATGTCTCGTTGCTCCCTTCCATCTGGTCTTCTTGGTGGTGAGTCCCCCACTGTCGCCACCACGCTGAAAAATGTAGAATCCCGTGGATTAATATACATTTGGGCCAGGTGGGAACACCGGGGTGCCTCCCTTGCAGGAGGCCAGTTTGACCCTGTCCCTTGCAACACTGTGGAGCTGTTGCATCATGTTGCAGTGCTCTGGTGCAGGATCTGGGGGCTCCTTTTTGGGAGGCCTTTGATGGGCCATGACACCCCCTCTGTCCTTCATGTGGATGCAGCTTCTCCTCAGGTGAAAGGCCCCTCAGCTGGGCTCCTCTGCACAGTGGAGGATGGGCGTTCACTGCCCCTCTGACCAGAGACTTTCCAGCTCACTCAAAGCCTCTCTTCCCCCAGCCTTTGGTTCAAAGGTCTGTGCCAGCCTGGCAGCTGATAGCCCTGGGGCCGTGATCTCCACCCTGAAGGTGCTAAGCTTGATCCCTCTGTGCATGTATTCTTCTTCCCCCAGCCCAAACCTGAGTCACTATCTTATCTCCATCAAGGAGCAGTGTAGAGCCTCAGTCAGAAGGCTTATTCAGGGTGTGGTAGTGTTCTCTGCAGCTTTTGTAATACAGTTTTGCTGTAATATGCAAAGGTCCTTCATGAAGATATTTAAGAAATAAATTACAACATTCAGTCTCTGACAAACAGGATGGAAGTGTTGACTTTACAATAGCTTTGAACTGCCAGAATGGCCCTAAGCAGTTGTAGGAAGGCTAAGAATGTGGACCAGAAAGTTTGGAATGGCTTCAGAAAATCATGCCAAATTTCCTATGCTGTACCAGCTCATGTTGCCAAAGGAATAACATCCGCTACTTTGGTGCTGTGCAGCGCAGCTGTGTGACTATACAAAAGTACATTTGAAAACTGCAACATCAGCAGGCTTCAATTGCATGTTGTTCTGGATTCCCAAGTAGGTCTAATTTAGCAAATACCCCACAGGAATAAGAAACACTATAAACATATTGTCATAACTGAGAAAAAACACAGGGACTCATTATATACACTAATCATTATTTCTCTCACTTATTTCAATTTATTTTGTTTGCTTTTGCCTAATTGTTCCTTTTTCATTCTTATATTTTTTCCCTCTACTCTATCAACCAATGAAACAACTGTTTATGAGACACAATTAAAAATGAACTTATCAAATTTATTTTAATACAAGAATTACATATGGCTAGTATATTTTGGTGGTATTTGCAATTACACAATAGGATAAAGCCCATAAGGATTATGAATCTCCCTATTTTAAAGTTATTGTCATCTGCCATTAGGAAAAATTCTCTCTCTATAGAAAATACTATCTAGCACATTTAGGTGTATAAAAAGGACTTCATGCCTCTGCCTGAAACATCAAGGTGGATATTTATTCATTTATTCATCAATTCATAATACTTCAGGTACACAATCAGGGGAACTATTGTACTAGGCCCTGGACAAATGAAATCCCAAAACTCCTTGATTTAGAATATTGATAATGAATGATGCAACTGTAGAATTAAACATTCTCTTTCGATTCAGTATCTAAACAGACAATTAACCTTTTCTCAGCACGGTAATTCTGAAAACTTGCCTCGGGTCAGTGAAGTAACAGTAAAGGAAAAGATGAAGCACAATAATAAGATCAGCTTGTAAATTGTTGGAATTCTTTTTACAATAGCTTCTAAAATTTCCACAGTAACTATGAAAGAAATATGGTCTCTACACAGTCACTTAGTACTTGACTGAATGCTCTGCTCAGCATTTCATGTTAAGCAACATAGTGAGAGCTCAAAACATCAGTTCTGGCACCTGATACCTGCGAAGAAGAATGTCCATCGAGTGGTCATGCAATGCTATTGGTCACACATATTCAAGCAATATCCACTTCTTTGTGGAAAAGAGGGTTGTTCTATGTACTTACATAGAAAAATTGCTTTAAATCCTCTTTGCATCCTATTATACTCAGAACTGATCTGATTATCTCTGTCTTCTCACTTCTTGAGTGCACACTATTAGTTGGTGTTGCGGCACAAAACAATTCTGCTTCTTCCCTGAAGGAGAGCTTAAGATTTCAACACACAAGGAAATCCACATGACTCATTTCTTCTTTGCATATCGTGCCTGGAGATGTTGAGACAGAAGGAAGAACTATTTTATGCAAATGAAATTTTCTAAATTTCCTAAACCTCTAGAAAACCCTGGAATAAATCTAGTAGTGCCATTGTTGCAATAATTTCCATTTGTGACCAAAAAAAAAACCCTAAAACCAAAACTTCCCATATGTTTAATTAAAAAATTGACTTATTTTTGCATGGCTATACCACATTGTTCAATCTGCCCACATCTTGTCTCCTTGTTTCCTCTGTCTTTTTCTTTAGATAATGCTGTCTTCCCTAAGAACTTCATTTCATGTCTTTCCAAGACCTTAATTTAAAATTATTTTTCTACATTTTAACAGATGGCTCTAAAGCACACATAAAGGTGGAACAGGTTAGCAGCACAATAATCAGTTAAGGGCTGGAGGGGGAGAAGAGATAGAAAAAAATATGTTTCTCTCCTAGTCAGCAGAAAATCATTTTGTTTCTTATGGTTTTTCTTTTAAAACCTTACTCTAAAATATTTGTAAGCAATAGAGAAAGGAGAACAAAAGTATTCATGTATAATAGGCTCACGTATAAAAATTTATGTATAAAATGTAAGCAAAGAAACAGCAGATTATTGGGGTTTTGTGTGTGTTTTTTGTTTGTTTTTTTTTTCTTTTTCATGGCTGAAAGCTGTTGCCTGGGTCCACTTCCAAAGAACTAAACATATAATTATATATCATGTAATTACTCAGCTTTCCAATTACATACAGCAGGGTCAGAAACTCCCTGCATTTGCATGAAAGGGCTAATAAAATGGGTCTCAACACCTGGTCCTCTCTTGAGGAAAATAAATTTATGGAATGAAATCCAAGGGTAAAAAAACCAGCATTAGTGCTTTGTATTCTCATTTTTTGCCAACTATTTTTCTTTCTTAATAAAACTGCAGATGCTCTAGTAGAATTAGGCTGGAAGTCTCAGAAATCCTGAGTGCCTTGATCCGCCTAAGAACAGGCAAGATACTCAAGGAAACAAAGAATCAGAATAATTTTTTAATTCTCCAAAGACACCAGTACAGCCTAGCATATTCCATTATGGGAGCCCATCACAGGGTACATCCTGAACAGAAAAATATATGGCCTATTCCCCAAAAAGGATTCTTTAAATTCTAACCAAGCTTTTTTGCCCTATTAGGATTGGCACTTTTCTTCACCAAAAAGTTGGTAAGAGTCCATCAGAAATTCTGGAACAAAGACAGATCTTTTAGATTCCTTTATCAAAGGGATTAATAGAATTCCTAAGTACTCTCAGTATGCTCATGTTTTCACACAAGTTCTTTCTCAGCTCTTGTCAACCAGGTTCCATTAATTTTTATGAGGCTAAGAGAAGTAAAATAGCCATTTGTTGCTTTTAAAACACTGACATTTTTCTGTGGAGCGGTCAGTCACAATTCTATTCATGTAGAATACCAACCATATCTATTTAGTTCATTGTCAACCTCTATCAGAAAAAAATGCATCACCTAAAGGCAGAAAATCCTTTTTCTTTTTGTTTATCAGTAATATGCCAGTAAAGTGTTGGAAACGTGAAAATTTGCCATATGTTCCACAAATTCAAAGCCACATGTAGGAGACGGGACAAAAAGTTGATACCAGATTTTCTGAAGATTTTAACCATGTTCATGCTGAATCCTTCAGAGCGTAAAGTTAAAGTCCAGAATCTATAGTGAAATTTGCAGTGGTTAGGAAGGTCCTTAAGGTCATCTTATGTTCAAGGTAAAAAGAAGATGCTCAGAATGAAACTCAGAACATTAAGAAAGAAATATCTAAGCCTGAAAAAAATAAACAAACCAAAAAAGAAGAGAGGATGGTTTAGTGGAGAACATGGTGGTGGTGCTAGGTTGACAGTTTAACTTAATGATTTTTAAGACCTTTTCCAACCTTAATGATTCTCTGATTCTGTGGGTCAACCAGCTTTTTCTGTATCTGGTTAAATATGTGTTGGGATGATTTCTTCAACTGTCTAACTGATGAGAGGCAGTAACACAAGTAGCTTCTCCACCCAATATGGTGCTTTGAGCCACTTCTTCCTCTTTGTTACATCTTATTTTTAATGCATTTTCATATATCTAGATTAAAGAGAACTTACATGTAGCAATATTCCAGTTTGATTTCTCTTTCTTCCTTCTGTGATCATAGTTATATTAGGATTGCTATACTAGTTTAGCTTAACCTAGATTTTTCTCTACTACAAAATTTTATGTTCAGGTCACCATTCACAGGATTTAAAATCAGTCTTATATTTTCTATTTATTCCTTTTAAAGTTAAATTAACCTTTTCTTATGTTGAGCAGAATGGTAGAACTATTTAGAAACTCCTCATACATCTGATTCACTCCTCCTGCAGTATATTCTTCTTGGTTATGCATTTTCCATTTTTAAGAAAGGTGTTTATCACAGCACTACTCACTTTAAACTGTAAGCAGGTTGCCTCAGCCTTTGGAAGTTAACTCACAAACATTTCCAATTGCCGTATATCTGGCTTTCTGTTCAAAGAGCGATCCAGAGCCTTGTAAGAGACATCAAGTAATCACTGATAATTTGATCATATCTTGAAACATAATGAAGTGAGTAAAGATTGAAAACAATGGCTTTTCAGTCCTTTGCATATAATAATGGAATACAATATAAAAACTCAAGGAGAATTTGTAAATTGGGTGCGGTTTCAAAAACATATGAGAATTAAAAAGTACTCACCACCTAAACCAAAGGATGAAATATGGACTCATTTTATACTGTTACAGCAGCTCCCTCAAGCCAGTGTTTTCTTAATAATAGGCATATAGAGTCTTGATGCTTTCACAGCTGAAAAAGAAAAAGAAATAGCAGTAGATCTAATTACATTTTTGAAATTTATAAGTTGTTCATGTTCTCGATGTCTTCATAGTCCAAAACACAACCATGTTTGGCTCAGCCTTTCAGAAAAACCTGCTAAGAACACTTGCTCCGCTGATCTCTCAAAGCTGGTATACATCTAAATAGGTCTCTCAGAAAGAAAACAGGCTTTCCAAATGCTTCAGGAGGTCTGTGGGACTTTAAGGACCTTTATTCATAATTTGTCTTAAAAAGGTAGTCACACTTTTTTTTTCCCAGCTCATTTCTCTATTAAAAGTTTTGAGGGAAAACATACAAAAGAGAAAGAAGAATGTTGGTGTTTTTTAAAAAAAACTTCCTAACCACATTTATATAGCAACACAAAATTCAATATGGTATGTAACAGATCTGTCAAATTGAGAAACTTTTTTACTGAAAATAAAATTTAAAAAAAAAAGGCGCTAAAAAAACACATGAAGGACATAATATCATCTAGCATGTTTAAAAATGTCCACGTCTCAATCCATGATAAATCTTGCAAAGATCTCTCCTGCCTTGAAGTGGTTGCTTTTATGCAAAGATGCAGAAAACCACCACAGAGACAAAAGATCACTCTCATTATTATCATGCTCTGAACTACAGAAAACAAACTGAAGCGAATTACCCACAAGTTTACAAGGACTCAGGTTTCTGTGGAATGTAGCACTAGAAAAGGCATATAATTTTTAACCAAGAGACTTAATTTCTTCAATGCAAGGTTTCATGATGCTTCAAATGGGGATGGGCTTATTTATCTCTATGACTTCAACAGCACTGTCTAAATCCAGAAGTAGATGTCTCTGACTTTTCTTTTTCTCTGTATTTTTTGCCTTGAGCTAAATTGAAAATAGTGGCTCAGTTCTCTATATATCAATTTGAAAAGAAAATATGCTTTTAAGAACATTCTTATCCTTAATGATTTAATGGAGACTCAGCTTCCTCTCCCCTCTTCTGCAAATAATGGTGTGATAATCCCCTAATAGCTGGCTTCAGTCACAGAGATGTAATTAAAGAATTAACCTAATAATACCCAGTAGTGTGCCATTTTTTTTTATCAGCATAAGGTATCTTTTTAGATGACCATGGAATAGCGATAGGTATTAGTCTTTAAGTTTCTGTTGGTGAAGGAAACTAACACAAAGAAAAAAATACGATTACATTTTACTCTTGTGTAATAAGGAAACACTTAGAAGAGTGGAAAAACTTTTCCTTCTCTATTTTACTTGAAAACATAAGCTGGTTTATGATCACCTATTGCATTTTAAGGATGAGGCAGAGAGGAGAGAGGAAAATCAATTTCCATTTGGAAGATATTTAAATAGCTTTGTCATGGTCTGTCCCGAGCTGCTATTTCAAAACATATCTGAAGTGACTTATAATTTCATTTTCTCACCATCTAACATTCATCTACTTCCAATCTCAGTATGAAACTGATTATATTTCTAAGAGGACTCCATCATCCCATGATACTGGCTAGCATTTAGAAATTCCCAGTCAGTGAGGGTATCTAGCCTCATATTACCCAGATGTTTCAACCATAGATTTGATTCTAGTCCCTGTTTTCAAAAAGATCCCAGTATAACTTTAGCCTTTTAGCACTGGCTGTTTACATCATATCATAATCCATGTTGGTTAGGAGCTATGTTTAAGAACTCTGTTCAGAGGCTGCTCTCTTGTGAGCACAGGTCAAAGTTTCTACTTGGCATCAAACATTCCCACCTAGTCTTGTTTAAGAAAGAGAGAAATCGAATATTCACAGTTCCTTTCTTCCTTGTAAAATAATTCTGGAGTTGTTACACATTTAGCGGGAACATCTGGATCCATGGATAAAAGAACACAGCTGTCTTATATGATTTATGATTCCATTTTCCTGTCTTTACCCGGGGCCAATTTCGGTCTTTTTTTTAGTCTCACCCCCCATCCTTTAACTCATATAACTGTCATTCTTAAAGTATTTTAAGATGATTCTTATGTTCTGACTGTCCCAATAAATCCACCTTGAATTTCTTATGCTTGTTACTGCAGTATTGGTTCAACTGACAGATATATTAATCTTTGAACAGACGAATTCCAAGCAGAGTTTTTTAATAAAAATAGCAAAAGAATGAGGCTTAAAATAGAATAAAAATTTTACTTTTTAATTTTAAGATTTTGCACTGTGATATGCTTCATGGTCCTGTTAATTTAGCTGAGTAATGTCAAAAAGAAAAAACATATTTTATCCTATTGAAAATGATGTCTCTTAATAATTCACATTTACAGCTCGATGGACTCGATGCTCTTAAAGGTCTTTTCCAATCTAAATGATACTAGCAAATGATTCTATGATAATATTTAGGTAAGTAATATGAAAAGTTACTTCCGTTACCATTTTTCTTCTTTTTTGTTTATAAAACATAAACTAATTGCATTCTCCTTGAAAATTATTTACCATGGGTTTTCAGCATATTAGTAGCAGAATGTGAAAAAAGTAATTCAGAATGCAATTTTCTGACATCTTTTTGTCTGAGCTCAGGTACATTAAAATTTGTGCTATTTTAATACTATGAATTCTGCCTGTGCATTGTTAAAAATGGAGCAATCCTGTTGTGGTAAAACATAACCTGGAATACAGTTTCCTTATCTGAGGACACTACAAGGCACTTCAAAATCAGCAGAATGCTGTTTATATTAGAAGTTACATCAGTGTAACTATATAGTGCTGGTGTATAATACTGGGACAAAACAAAGACGTCTGATCTTAAGATCAGACATTGATAATAGGATAAAGATGGCTTAAATAGCTTCAAGTCTTTGAGCCATGGGCTTAAAACTAGGCTGCTGAAACATATTGTAAGTTACAACAGCCTCCTCCTCTGAGTTATTCAGCATCAAGAGACCTGCACAGAATCATGCCTGTGAGGACAGCAATGCATTTAAATTCACCAATACTTTTCCATTATTTACAACGTGCACAAGGAGAAATATGTTATGCCCAGAATTAATGAGCTCACATTATTTTGTAGGAATAGAATAACCCAATTAAGTAAATTAGACTATTCTTGATGTGCAAATGGGGAAAAACTGAATCCAGAAGTGTTTGTTCCAAAAGCAGGAAAGTTTAGTTGTCTTTCTAAGACATGTAGTTATGCATCTATCTATAGAAATTTCTTGAATTTTACTATGAGTATTTATTTGTAAATCATTATGCCAGTACATCAAAATACCACAGAGTCTATGGATTCATGATTCAGAGGAAAAATAAATACTGAATCAAACAGAAATTACAAACAAATCTAAAACTACTCCAGTAAATGTTCTTTTGCTGATAGAAAATCTTGTACTACATTTTTAAAAACTGGCTCAAATTTCATTAATTTAATTTAATACAGACCTAAAAATTATAACTATTTTTTTATAAGTACTTCTATAAGAAAATTGCTTTTTCTTACTAGATTTGAATCCTGTTTCTAATAAGTCAGTGATGAAACTTCTAGGATTCCACCCAAACCATGGATTTCTCATGGGAATTTTCTACTTCACAAGACCCGGAAAAAATCAGTTTTCTTATTTTTATGGTAGATGAGAGGAAACTACTTTTTCCTATTTTCATGTCCAAGGAATAGAGCTTCATTTTGCCTTTATTGTTGTCTCTATATGGAACAACACTTCCTTGAACTTTCAACCTAAAAAGTCCTAGCTTTTTGAGCCTCTTTAAATCCCAAAGGTAATTTAATGATCTTAAAAGTCAGCAAAGAGCAAATTGTATTTTTCTCAAAGTGACTGGATTTGTTTTATTCACAAAGACGTAAAAGTATACCTTGTAATGAAAACCTGCAAAGAGCTCTTTCACAGTTCAAACAGGAAAGTTCATTCTCAACAGCCTACATAATTTTTCACTTCTTTGATGAGATTACAAAAAAATACTTGGCAAATATTATCTGTTTAACAGACATTACAAAATTACTACCAGGTTTTAGTTATTTGTAACTAGTCTTCACCAGAAGTGAAGCATATGAAGATGCTTAAGGTATTATAGCACCTCACTTTTTATTGTATATCTATTTTCCTTGCTTCTTGCATTGTCAAGAGGACTTATGTCTTCGTCAGCTTTTAATGAGAGGCTTAGAGTCAGCACGATAATTCAAAAACTGTATTGACAAAACAAAGATCCTCTTTAAAACAAAAAGCTAATTCTGCTTAACAAAGATCCTGCACTTTAACTCAGGGAAAAAAAATTGTCAGAGGCAACTTGTCAATTTACCAGCTTCTGAGTATAAGCAGGCCAAGAATACAGTATAATTAATTGGTAAAACAGATCGCAAGGGTTTAGGTTCCTGTACTGGTTAACATTATCAATGGCCTGCTATTTTTTACAATGTCAATCTGTTTCTTTTTTTTTCTGAAATGATTGACAGAATGACCCGACTGTTATAAACAGTGTTGAATTTGATGCCTTTACCATTGCTTAAAAGGGAGAAATCAAAATACAGATGGAAAAATCAAGGAGTTTAATGGTGTTTCTGTTATAATTAAGTTTTATGCAGGCAAGACTGTTCATAATAAGCAACAGCCTGTTTAGAAATTTAGCAGATAGTCAAATACAGCCTGTAAAGCTTGAATTAAAAAGATTTTTATTTTTTCACATGTGGAAGGTAGATTTGAATTTCTGCTAAATTTAGCAGGGAGAAGAAAATGCATGTTTTTCTTCCCCACAAAAGAAAATCAGTTGTATACTACTTAGAAAGAGAGACATTAAAGAGAGGAGCATATATGGAAAGTAATAAGGGAATGAAAGGACTTCCTCTGCTTGCAAAGGTACAGAGAAGTAATGTGCAAACTAGTTCACGTAAGTTTAAAATGTACTTCCCTCTTTATACTACCAAACCCTTCATAATTCACTACTCAGAAAGCTTCACCAAAAGGTAAATCAACATCTTATGAGTTATGATATACTTATGAAATAATTAGTTTAACTATTTTTAATGCTATTTAATGCCAATAACTATTTTTCTATTTAGCTGTGATAGGAATGGGAAGTAATAAAACACAAGCAGAAACATTACAAATATTGTGGAGGCTCTGTCAGAGGATGCCAATAACCCCAGTAATGAATAAAGATCAGCAGGATACTTGCCGTATTCCAAAAGGCTCGGTTTATACACAAGACTTGTAGTAATGACTATATCAAAAGACTTATGTAGTGCAATTTCTTAAGTGTGGTTGTGATTACTGGCTTACTGATACGAAATTGTGTTCACTAGTAGTTTATTTCTTCTTCTCCAAGAAGTAGGACTGACAAAAATAAGTGCATAGTTGTATATATGTCAGTATAAAGGGAAAAAAATAACCAAGCCAACATCATTTTACCAGTTTAAAAAAACTGTTCAGATCAGACTTCAGCTTCCAAATGCAACAATTTTCACATGTAAAGAAAACAGTATTTATTAAGAATGCAGTATTTTATTTCTGCTCTGACCAGAACTCAGTACACAGTAGGCAGTGTACTAGAGTATTTTAATTTTTTTTGCTGCTCAGAATTCTGTTTTTATAGCTTAACTGTGTGTAAAAGACAGCATTGATAATTCTCCCAAGCTAGCAAAACAGTATACAATTTTTATTCTCTTTACTGCTGCTATTATACTAAGTTGGTGGCTTCTGGGAAGAACAAAGTCCTCAAAAACATTGTAGAAGACCTATGAAGTGGAGTCTCCCCTCTGGTTTCCCCCGGGGAAAAAAAACCACTCTGCTTAAATGGAGAAACAAAAGAGTGAAGTATTTTCAGAGAACTCCTATGAATATTGTTTTATAAAGCCATGAACTGGATATAGGCTAGTAATGAGGAAATTACTTCCATCAATGTCTATCACTTATTCAAATAATAGACCTTGGCACATAGATTTATATGATTTTGACTTGTGATGTTGATAAGATTAACTACTCAAGACACATTTTGCTGCTTTTTACAGCATGCTAACCTTCCTATTGCTATTGTTCTGCCTTACATCCTTTAGGTGATTCCTATTACCAATCAGTGCAAAGAATGAGTCTGTCAGGAAGAAGGAAATGAGCTGATGAATTCCTTTACATGTTATATGTGTGTTAAATTTGTACATATAGCAAAGTGTAAATGACTGTCTTGTATTCACAAATACATTTCTGTTTCTGTGAATAATGTGTTTCTTCTGAAACAGATACATGCATTATATCTGTTGTGGAGGAAATGTATGAGGGTGTGTTATGAAGTGTTTATAAACATACTTAATAATAACGTTGAGATAATATATTTTGATTGAATTCTTCATCCATGCATTTCAAAAACTGGTATATTTTACTAGAAGCATTTTACTTTCACTGTTCCTTTATGCAAGGCAACCTTTCAGATACATATTCAACTGATTACTTTTGCTGACACTGAGGCAGACAGAAAGAGAAAAGCTAAAAACACTGGAGTTTTTTCCCCATCTTAAAACATCTGTTTTGACACATTTTTCCTTTTTTCTTTTTTTTNATCATACATAGAATGAAAACAAATGTCATACACTGAGAGTTTTCATGCACTGAATTATTATTCTCCAGACAATTACAGCTATGGTGTGAGTGTGTCATGTGTGTAAATAAAGCACAAAGGGGATGAGATATTACTCTAAATGCCTTCACCTATGAAATAGCTAAATAAAAAGTGAAAAAACACACATTGTGAAAATTAAGAAACTGGATGAGGACACCCACATTTGACATGAAAAGGAGAAAGATACAAACAACTCCCAAACTCCAGGTGCAAGAAATCAAACCAATGTTGTCTTGCATTCCAGCCACATGTTTTATTGCATATAAAATATAAAAGACATATTTCTCTAACACTTTGCAACAAGTGGCTTGTCATTACTTATTCCTCTAGTATTCAACGTAGGGTGATAACGATCATGATGACCTAACTTGGTTTTACATGTGGGATTAGCTACTATTTCAGTAAGGCCTAGACATTGGATACAGAAATATGCAGTAGCATTGGCAGTATTTTGTTCTGCACTAAGGGGGTTTTGTGGTAACTTAGTCACAGAACAGTGCTCTGGCTGGTTTTTTCCATGGCAGAAGAGCATTCAGTGGGGTACAAATGCGGGCAGGGATTCAGGGTTTCATTTCAATCTCTGAGACCAGCAGAGGCAACAAGACTCTATGGCCACTGAGGTTTCTGGCAACTGTCTCTGCTGTCTGAGAGAAAGCCAGGCTTGATACTATTTGTGCAAAGAACATAGACCAGTTACAGAGACAAGTGTCGTTTGAATTGCCATGGGCTGATACAGGCACTCCCAGCGTCATTACCCACTTGACCTTGGCTACTACCTAAGAAGTGTGCGCGCCTTCACTAAGTCTTCAGTGATGTCATTCAACAACAATTTTAAGGTTGAAGCTTCTGGTCATTAACCATTCAGAAGGCACTGCTTTGTAATATTAAGCTGCTGTAATAATCAGCTGCTTCAGTTAGCTGTTCACAAACTATGAAGGAAAAGTTTTTATAATAGAGAATTTTAAAATATTTGAAAAGTCAATTCAAAGTCATGGCTCCTTTGATTTTTTCCTAACGATGTTATCAAAATTTCTTTAAAAGTTGGAGCAAAGAAGCATTGGGAGTTGGACTTGATAGTCATTATGGGTCCCTTCCAACCTGAGATATTCCATGGTTCTATGAAGTATCAATATGTGATAGGGTTAACACAATTAAGATGCTTATTTACAAAGGGAGGAAATTTTTTTGTTATTGTTGTTTACCTTATTTTGATGAAGTTTAGCTGCAGCTTGGTCATATGAACAACTTGTGTTCACACAAACACTGAAGTGTAGAAATTCAGATCAAAGAACTTCGTGCAAATATTAATTAATTTTGGTGAGTCATGTTTCTTCCTGAGGCTTTTTTTATAAAAAAGGCAACAAATGCCTTCTGTGCCCTCACTGCTTTTTTCCTTTTTAATTTTTTTTCCCCTTCAAGGCTCAAAAAGTACAGAATATCATAAAATAGGTATAAATTACTATGAAGGTGCACAATGTTGGTGTGGTCACATAACCCTGAAACATTTTCTCTAGTTTAGACCCTGTATAGACCATTACAAGATCCACTTTCTCCTGCTGTAACTGTTAACAAAAGAAGAACAAGTTGAAAGAATACACAAATAAAGAAACAAAGTTTTGGGTGGAGAAGAGAAATGAATTCTGTTTATATTTTACATCTCTGCTTTGGCAAGAGTAAAGGAGTTTAAACAGAGGTGTAATTATAACTTACATATTCTTCCAGGACCTTTGAGGTATGTTTTTTGAAAGTCTTATGTAGATGCTTAAAAAACTTGAGGTCTAATCCAAACCAATCACCTGGAAGCTGGCATTTGAAATGCCTGAAGCCATCAGCAGGATCAGTGCCCAATCAACACAGTTTCTCATTGAAGTCTCTATATTTTTCTGTTGTGAAAGGGATCATATTTTATTTTCTGTATACATTACATTTTTTTTTGGCATACACAATCAACCTGAGAAATTAACTTTAACATAATGGACAGTAAACTTGTCAGGATCCTGCATCACTGTAAATGGAAAACAATAGAACCACATTTTAATATTTATTCATGAAAGCTTTCTATGATCCATGATACACTCAAAGCTCTAGCTGGTGCTAAAGAAGCCCAGTAGAAATAAAGGAAATAAAAATTCCAGAGTCACAATCCAAAGTACTTTACAGAATAATTATATAAGTAATACCTTGTCTTACAGTATTCCTAAGAGAATTGTATCATACAATAAATTACATGACTGACTCTAAAGCCTATCTGCTTCAAATTAGACACAACAAATTCTATTTTACTTATTAAATCCTTTCAAAAAAGACTTAATAGGTATAAAGACTTTAGGGTGCAACCAACACTAACTATTAATTATAACTGGTGCATAGTTAAATAAGGAAACATTTTCAACGCACAATTGCAGGCACAGTGTTTTAACAGTGTAACAAATGCAGTTCAGAAACCACTACAGGCTTGTGAAGAGGTTTTGTTTGCTTTTTTTTCTTTTTCCAGACTACAAGCACAGTGGCAATATTCCATCAATTCAACCAAAAAATAAAGTTAGCCTTCTAGACTCACAGAGATGATGATCTGCCTTTGCCTATGAGGGATTAATTTCCAGGTATATTTTTTTCTCTCTGGTAACAGGGACTGTACGGAACAAATAGAGGTTGTTTAGAAGTTCAATAATTTCCCCTAAACCCCATATTTCTGTACTCACATTGGCAGAGGTATATTTTAGAGGACAGGGTAAGGAAGAAATTGAAACATTACAGCCATTCCATAGAACATCTGCAAGAATTTTTGCAACAGAACTTTCAAAAAATACAAATTAAACATTATGGAGAAGATTTCTTAAACTTAATCCTAGTTTAGAGCTTCAATCTGGCAAAGTCAAAGAACTTTCATAAATGGTGAAAGCGATGCAGCAAAACAGGAAATTTCACTGGGAATCGTAGTAGAGCTGATGACAATCAATGGGCTCAGCTGCAGTATCATCTGCTTTTACTTTTAAGATCTATCATAAGAGATCGATAGGTGAGGTCTCTTTAGTATATTCTAAAGCAAAGTTTCAAGAGCAAACACTGTTAAGTGGTTTCTGTAACATGAAAGCAAAAAACGGTATTGTATCATACATGAACCAAACCTTGGATTTCTAATTAAATTGTTCATTTGTTATCAAAAACAAAACCAATCTCTTTTAAAAATAATACATGCTCTAAACCCACTAAATTTATGTACCAGATGGACTTTCATTACCTTATCATCTGTTTCTCCTTCTAACCTATGTTTACTCACACTTGCCTGTGTTTTATAAGTTTGAAATTAGGTTTAGACCCTATAGATGGATATATATCAAAGAACCTGGGCACAGCAATTGTTCTAGGCAAAAATTTCAGGATTCATAATTGTAATCTGTGCAAGGCAAGTGTCCATTATTATTATCATTTGATTCCAGTAACCCAGACAACTGATATTAATAGATGCTTTTACGCTGGATTGCAGAGAGACTAGGGAGGAGAGGAATACTTTCCTCTAGCTGACAGAGGACAGATGGCTGGAGCATTCTGGTAGCACTGGGTTTCTGCCCATTCTAGGCCTGACAGCACTGACATCTATCCACCACTTCCTAACAGTTACCATGTGTTAACAATAACAAATATTGGTAGTAAAACCTTTCTTCTAGGGTTCAGTGCTAAGGATAAAAGCCGAACCAAGTACATTTTATTACTGAATGATGTTTATACTAGAAATGTCAGATTAATGGTCTGAAATTCTGGAAAACTTGTATGAATTTTTCAAGTTTGTTCACACCAACTCAGTACTTACATGCATTTTGTACAGAATCACAGACTATATCTCAGAAATGTGCTTCCACACTATGAAACTGGGTCTAAGAACATGAGACTCAAAAAATCGTTTATTTTTACAGTAAGAAATTATACAAGCTTATATTATGAAGGATTTTCTTTTTAAACCAGTAAAAAATAGTCTTAGCTGCCTAAATGGGGATAAATCAATATCACAATAATACTAGTAAGAAACTTATCAATATTAATATTATCAAAATATTACTAATAGATTGCAAGTGTATAATCTGAATTACTAATACGAACTCCTTACTGCCATTCCCATCAATTTATTATTAAACACTGATGCAAATTTAATGCTAGAGGAATTATTGGCAAAATAGCTGTGTGATGTGCCAATTGATTTAACTCCGCTGCTATTAGCTAGGACAGACTGATTTACCTCAAATATATATTTCTTGTATGTTTAATATTTCAGACAATTAAATTGTCTTATCAAATTATCTTATTAAAGCTTAACAAATATGAAACAAAACATTGGAATTTATGAGAAAAAGGAACATGGAAACATCAGCTAGTTTCATGGGTGCAATAAAAAGTGTATTTAGGTAATCACTAAAGGAACAATTCTTTTCAAAGCGTAAGCTACTTACTAGAAATTAGTTTATTTTCTGAAATGTTGCTTACTTCCTGTCCTGTATCTTGACACTGGCTGCATAATCCTCATCCCATGATGTTTTTACATACTATATTCCTTCCCTCATTTTGAGGCATCTCTAGATGCCTTTGCAGGGATGAAAATGATACCAAAGAAAACAGCATATATTTTTGATTCACATAGCAGAGTCCACGATATTTAATTGTGTATGTCAATCTCTCTTTTCACTCTAATGACATGTTTTATGCAAATATTGGTTCTTTCCATTTCTCAGTATGATATACAAACCACAAAATCACCACCTATCAAATATAACCAGCAAGTACAAGTTTGCTTGCAACTGACTTTGAGTACTTTCACAATGCCTAGCCATTATGGTGAAATAATGCCAGCAAAAAACCACTGTGTATCTTAAAACTCTTAAGTTGAAAATGTATTATTAAATATCTTTTAAAATGCCTTATTATCCATACTGCATCTTAAAAAATAGTTGGTTATGTTTAAGGGATGAAGCTTAATAAACTTCAAGGTTCCAAGATTCAATGACCTGGGGGATACTAGGCAGACATTTTACCAAGGATGCTGAACACTGTTACTTCTGTGCTTTTCTAAACCCATACCATAAATGGACCCAGCTAATAAAATGACCATCAGGAAGATATTGTTTGCTTACCCCATGAAGTACGAGAAACTGCATGGGCTGAAGTTAAAGGATAACGGATTTAAAATTTCTACCTCCCCATGAATTTCAGTGCTTTTTAACACCTTTGTTCAATTGTGAACAACATATTATGCAAAAAGAGAATAAAAACAAGATGAAAGTCAAACCAAAATGATGCATAAAACTTAAATTTTAATTAATTTATGCATATTTTAAGTATCATAATCAACTATAACCCAAAGTTACATAGTGCTTTTAGATCTTTCTTTAAAATTAAATTAATTCATATTATCAAAATAATTTTGGTAATTAAAAAAAAAAGCCTTATCAGTTGGGAATGTTTGAGAAAGTAATTACCTACTGCTGAGCATTATATTTTTCAATATCCAATAACCCAAGACTGTATCAATTAGATGCATTGGCTTTCCCTGAATCAGAATCTTGACTGCAGGAATGTAAAATTTCAACCAAAACTAAGAAAGTCATCTCAGTAGAGTCTGTCCTTATTATTAAACTCCTTCTCCTTTAAAGTCACTATGCAGGTTCAAATGAAGGAACTAACGAGAGGTCTAGACAGTGCACAGTCTTGGATCATCAGTAGCCAGATTTTATTCAATAGCTTCTTTCCAGTTAGCTATGTGGGGGACAGATGGCAGGTGATATGTAATTTCTGTGCAGAATTATAAGAGTTAGTCACTGAACATGGGTTTTCAAAAATCTCTTATATCTGGAAAACATAATAATTGCATATTATCCAACAGAACTGCTGACATGGTATGGAAATTAATAGTAACAGAAATTAATTTTCTTTTTCTCCAGGGCACTGCTTCACTCTTCACTAATCCAAATAGAATTTGTGTGGCAAAAGCCATAAATATAATCTCTGGGTTACCTTGGAGAAGTAACCCAGTTAAATCAATTTGGTATTTATTCAGACCTGACATGCTTGTAGCATCATTTGTTATGTGAGCCTTTCCAACTTCTCAGTAGACTTAATCCATTTCATTCTAATGCTTTTCCCCATCCTGATTTCCATACATCTTCATTACCAGCACTCCAGTTAAAGCTGCTGCTGAAGGGTTAAGATATTAAATGTAAACTCAAAAAAATGTTAGCATGGAGCAGCTACTGAAAGTACAGGGATAAAAGGCCATTTTCTGGCTTAATTAAAATTAATCAGAAATAATGGACTGCCTTGAGGAGGAATAGTATAAACACATAACACTAATCTCACAAGCTCAACTTAAAAAATAATATGAGACTCCTAGTCTCATTGATTTAATACAATATTTAGGAGTAGAAGGTTTAGAAGAGATCAGAATAAGTTCTCTTACATGATAAAGCTCATAACCTTTTGATTTAAAGTCCTATTGTAATGTTTTAAAACAATTCATTATTAAGAGTTTCCTTCTGACATTGATAACAGTTAGGCTTTTGTAATGTGATCTTAATAGGCTATTAATACCAGGACAAGATTAAGGGATTTGTTCTGTCCTTCAGTAGAGTATGTAGCTGCTTCTAAGATGAATGGAAAGTATCTATTTGTATTGATCACTGTAGGACATGTTCTTTGAAGTTCATGCCCATCTTTCCATACGTTATTTGGGAAAAACTAACTGCCTAAGAAAGACTGACAATATTTATCTGGTCGAATCCTTTTTCAACTCTCATAAATATCTAGTTTTCATTTTGTGACTGTCCTGGAACCTAATGTGCCTTTCCCACTCTCTTTTCTACCTCAGTTTTCAAATAGCTATATTAAAAGAAGCGAGGAAGAAACCCCAAAGCAAACCATATGTTAGCTAGAATACTGCAGCCCTAGTCTATCTTGCCTTTGTTGAAATATTGAGTCCCATGTGCTGAGTACAGCACAGATGCTTTGAGAGATTGTTAGCAAGAAAAGTATAGTTGCACATCTTGATAAACACATTCCATTCTTAGGTTTTTTACATCAATGTAATTCAGAAAATTAATCCTAAGTAACTAGATTACATTTACCTTATTATATGGCTGTGCAAACACCTCATTTCAGAATTAAAATAGTCTTAGTCATTTTACCTTACTTTGCCTTGGAAGTAGATTATGTTAAATCAGATTTAGGTCTCTTTAATGTGTAGGGAGGGTATTCACATAATTGTTTATGTGGCTTAACTAATGTTATTTAAATCCACATTTTTAGACCATTCAATTAATTTCCCCCCATGTCCTTATGTAGACAGACCCTTTCCCTTTTTCCAAGGCTGTTCTTTTCAGAGCTGTGTCTGTTGTATGCCTATAGGATCGGGCAGAGTTCATTGCATTTCTGACAGGTTATTTTGCAAACTATCTCCTCCTGTTTTCTCTTTTGTATCATGCAACAGATAACTGATATAAGAACAAGATCTCTTTTCCTGCTGGATTACTTGTTCCTTTAGGAAGACTTATTCTCACTAGGGCATTTGTAAGGAACTATTACAGCCCTTAGGATATTACAGCCTGTCAGAAGGTGTTATGTTGTTTTAATTTAAGATTTTGAGCCTATTTAAGATTGTCCGAGAGAAAATTCATTGCTAATATTACACCTTTGTACTTGATGCTGCATTTGCTGACAGCAGTCATGCTAATTTGGGTATTCCGTGCTTTGATCACAAACACAGGTCAGCTCACTGATGCACTGCCCAAAACACACCCTCTTCAACATATCATCACATTCACCCATGATTTCATAGGCATTAGAGTCAGATGAGTTGTTTGTTAGCACTGTACTTAGAAGGAGATTGTTACTCTGAGTGATAGAGATCTGTCTACAGATATTGATGAGCATATAATGTGCTTTTGTGTTGTTCTTTGAATACTATGCATCTCTTCAACCCAGGATAATTCGTAGAGAATCATCCTTGATTAACCTACATTTCACTGCACTAAGCCAGGATCATAAACTTCCCTCAAGTGAGATCACAATTGCAATAGCCATTCTAAGAATATCTTCAAGTTTTAATTAATTTTTCTTTTTTCTATTAATTCAAAAATTATATTTTTGCTTGAATACTTGAAAAAAATTTTGTCTACCTTGTCTTTACTTATACACAGCATTTGACTAGCTCTAGAATCACAGATTTTTTTCATATTTTTATGGGCACAAACCTCTTCATAAAAGAAGCAAAATCTAATCTTATCTTGCATTCAGGAGGTCTATGAGAGCTTGGTGCTCAATCCAGACAAAAGCGCAAAAGAAATTAGAAACTGCAAAGTTATTGGTTACAGTCTAACCTTAAGTATTTTCTAAATTCAAGTCAGGCGTGGAACAGTCTCCAAACATTTCTATTGCTCTGAGGTGCAAGATGTAATACCTAAGGTCAGTCTAACAATGAAGAAAGGAAAAGAATTAGTTAGATCCCTTTTTCCTGTGTATGTTTGGTTACTGATAAGTGAGTATTAAAGTCTGGAAAATCGATACACTGATTTATGCAAAGAGGAGTTATGAAAATAATTCACATTAAACACATCTCAAAAGTAGCTATCTAATTAAAAACCCTCTATCTAAAAAAACTAGCAGTAAGTTTACATTACTATCCCATACTGAGAATAGACACCAGCAAAGTCTTTTTATTCTTATTTTAAAGAAACACTGCAAAAGCTTGGAGGTCTAAAATTTTATATAAATGTACTGTAAGCCTTATTTAAACCTTTTACGTATATAAAATTAATGTTTATATTAATTATATTATTTAGATTATTCATCTTAATTATGTTAATTACACTAATATTATTAATAATTAATATTTGCTGAAGAATAATTCTGATGCTCTTTCTTGGGAGTAAAATAAAGCAAATAAAATAAATATATAATATACAAGAGTCACAAACATACATTGCTGTTCAATGGTGCATTAATAAAGAAGCTTAGCTTAGCCTCCACAAGAAACACAGTATAAAAAAACTCCATAGTACACTTTGGCAGAATATAAAGTTTTATAAAGGCCACAAGATTGAGCCAGCATGAGAAAGTCAAATATTTGGTGAGCTGTCACAAAAACACTGAGCCTAATATGGAAACATTAATGTACCCAAAAGATAAGCAAGACTCATGATTAGAAAACTACCTAAACAAAAAATCCCCATTAAATGTCAAAGGTGGTGATACCTAAGACAGGTTCTGAATGAAATTCTGAATCATTCAGTTACAGAAGTTCAATAGAAGTTGAACTCCTTTTCTGCAGTATAGAATGAAGTGTATGTCCACTGCTGAATATCTGAGGATGCCATTAGAGTCTAATATCGCTTTTATCGCTTAGCAGTAATGTTATGAAATTATGAGCATTTATTATTACTCAGTCTTAGTTTTGAACTGCTCCACTAATAAGAAAACCTTCCTTTCTCCTCTGAAACACAACACACATTGTTCTTGTCTACGCCTTCTTAATGTTCTTGCTCTTAAATAGGTATTATTAAACTCTGCACATTTCCTCAAAGTCTTTATAAAGCAAACTTTTTAATTTGACCACTAATGGTATGTTCCAAACTTCATATTTTCAGAAAAGTTTCTTTTTTTTTTCAGAGATCAGTAAAACTTCCTAATATGTTGTATATACTAGGTATGATACCTCATTTTCTCTGCAGCAAAAGACGTTTTCCCTAAAAGGCTAGTAGTTTTGTACTGGAACTTTCATAATAAAAGTATTTCAATGCCTCAGGAACGTAAGCTATACATTTTCCTGTGTGTGGCTGGCATTCTTGCTAAAGTGTCAGTTCCTGCCTTGGTCAGGTTTTGTTGGAATATGAAAGACAGAAGAGATGTATGAAATAGTGTGATGTAGAGGATAATAAAGTGGTATAGAATTTCAGCACCTTTGAGAACCACAAACCTACAGCAATCTTGCACCTGGAGAAGTTGTCTCAGGAGAGCCATTTAATGAAAATGCACTGTAATTGTGAGAACAGGAATTTCTCAGCAAAGCTTTATTGCATCTTTTGGGCTGTCTTCGATTTTATCTGGAAGACTGCACATGGGAGTCTATGCATCTTTCAGAAAGCAAACAGCAAAGTGAAAAAAAGAAAAACAGAAGAATGATCTCCAGTAACATAATTTGCAAGTCCAGATAGAATCCATTCAAACTGATGGGAATTATATCTGAAACATTGCTTCAAAGAGCAAGGGCATCTGTTCACACACAAAATAGGCAAGTATTACACAACGGGAAAACATGACTAATGCTGTGTTTCACTCCTTCTATTACAGTCCCATTCCTCCTGCTGCCATTAATCTGTTTATAATTTTTCACACTTTTCCTTTCTTGGGTTTTACACAACCTTGTCAATTTTTTATTTTTTTTTTCCTTACATTATTGCTTTTTTAGCATCTAGGTTGTTTTAGAAAGTTCCACAAAGTAAGGAAGGAGTGGAGAAAAGCAAGACTGGAATGGAAAGCAGAGCTGAATTTTGAATAGAAGCTGCCCAAAACCTTACATGGCATCTTCTTCTTTGCCATATGTCCCACACACTAAGTTTAGCTGAAGTAAACCCAATAATACTGCAGCTAGCCAATTTTAAGAACAAGTAAAAGACTGTGGAAAATTCAGTGTGGTACTACAGAAATTTCAGGGAAGATCAGCATATACATGTATTCTAAAATAACATGCTATTCCATTAAGTAGTGGAGAGGCAAAGGATACTGTCCTAGGGAATGGACATACTCTCTGTCTCCAGCCTAATGTAGATAAAAATATTATGGAGATTAATATCTGAGTTGAAGCATCTGGGTTATTCTGGGTAGTAAAAAGTACTCTGCAAAGATGTAAATAAATTAGTCATATCCTTACTGGATGTCCAAATTGTAACCTGGAGAGATGAATACATGAGTACTTTCAAAATTTCTTTACTGTAATGTTATTATTTTTAGTTTACAAATCTGTGAGTGAATATGTCTACTCTTTAAAAATTAGCTGCAACTTGTGAAAAAGGTGTGGAAGTCTCAAGAAATACACCTTTGCTATAAACAGGAAAAATGAAGTAACATCTGCATCTAAATGCTAATTTCCTGCTCACCTGATTTGAGGTGTATTTTAAGAAGAGCAGAATCAAATTTGTTTTGGTGGTTTCTAACAGTCTTTCAGTGAAGATATAGCAAGGAAAAGTTGGTACCTTGGACATTAGGAAAAAATGACACCCAAAGTAATAAGCTAATTACAGATTAAATTAGAACCACAATTCTGAGCATTTAGGGTTCTTTTTTTGATGTTGTTTTTTGGTTTTGGGGTTTTTTTTAGCTGTTTAATGTACATATTAGCTTACAGACATCTTTCTGTTTTGAAGCATAAAAACATATCTCCACAAAAATTCAATCCCTTGAAGAAGGGCAAAAATATAAATTCTAGATAGATGTTTTCATAGCTCATGGAGACAAGGTCATATGGTAGACTATCCAAGCTCTTAATCAAAATATGGAAAGTCTCATGTTTCCATCCAGAATGCAAAGCAGACAGCCAGGTTCAGATTCACTGCTATGTCAAGAATGAGGAGGTACCAGTAAAAACGATTGCAGTTCTTTGAATAAAGCACGGATGAGATGCTCTTCTACTGAATTCCCTCTTTTTTCTTACAAAATTATTTTTTACATAATCTATGCTCTCCCCTTTTCACTTTCTTTTAAAAACCTTAAACAGTAACTTCATATACACAGATTTGCTTTTCTCTGTTGTCACTACCCAGTTTATCCACTAATTGGGTAAGCGGCATGACACAATTTTGAATAAGGGGAATAAACACATTTTTCTCCTCCAATTCATTTTTGTAAATTTTACCAAGCAGATGACAAAATCGGCTGTCATAAGATGTTTTCTTTTATTTTTTACAAAATTACTTGTGACCTTCAGAACTGTTCAGTAATGACTACTGGAAGTCAATAGTTCACGTAATGAAATTAATTCTAAATTCATATAAATCTTATAAATAAAGTGTGAGTTGATACACAAATTAATTTGTGAGACATTCAAATTATGAACGCTTATTAGACTATAATATTTCTGATTAACAACACACAGCTGCTAAAATTCATTTTAAAAATTCCTATGATGTTTTTTAAGTGTGTTTATTATCATTTTTTGCTAAAGATAGGCCTGGTGTAATGAATGAAAAAGAAAATGAGAAAAAGGTGTTTCTATTTCAGCTACATCATGAAAAGTCAAATTTAAAGTTAAATTACTCTCACAAAAATTTACGTTCATATGTATTACAACACGTTATAATATATTATTTCTTAACAAGAGTGGTAAAGATTAAAACAGGAAACATTCACAACAACTCAGAAATGAAAATTCTTTCCGAAATCAAACAAACAATTTTTCACATGTTTCCCTGAATTTTCTTCTTTTTCCTTTTTCCTTGTAATAGGTTGAACCTGAGTTGATTGATGGGCTTTTGGGCCAATTGCGCTTTTGCGATTTTTGCATATAAAAATCACGTGGCAGCATGGGAATTTCCATTTTTGTTCCAACCCTCCTGCTGGAAGGTGGCAGGGGGGTGGCCCCCGGGCCTCTGGGCCCTCACCCAGGCTTTCCCCTTTCCCTCCCGCTCCCTCCCCTCGACCCTTGGCAGCGGCGGTGGCAGGCCAAGCTGCTAAGAAGCCACCCCGGAGTCGTGAGTAGCCGCACGCCAGAGAACTCCAACTGAGCCAGGACTGCGCGGCCGAGATGAGATCTGAAGTTGCCGCGACCACCCCCCCTTTTGCTGGAGCTGGTGGGAGCCTGCAGAGATCTTCTGCAGCCAGCACAGCTCGCACTAAACTGAAAAAGACATCAGCGCAGCCCATGGAGGAGAAAATCATGATGGCTTCAAGGTCAGAGAGAAAGAGAAAGTAAGTCACGTGAGACAAAGCTGAAAAACGGCAATGGGAAAAGAGGGCGGAGTCGCGCCCAGCACGAAGCTTAAAAAATACTTCTTGCAGGCCGTGGTAAAAACTGTAATATCACAAACTGTTCTTCCCTCTTTAATCCATTTAAAAAGACATGGGGGAATGAGAACTTTTGTGCAGCCTACGGAAAAAGAAAAGTGGCCACATCAGGTCATCTAGAGGCTGTAACAGACTTTTAGAGATTTTGTGAAGAAGAAAGTTGTTGCTTTTCAGGCTGGAATTTGCTTATCCTTAAAACAAAGAAACACCCCATGCGTGGCCCATGCTGGCAGTTGTGGGAAGACTGCAAGATTCATGGGAGAGATGTTTGCAGAACAGCAGAATTCTGGGCAGATCTGTTGATTTTTGGCAGCAAATCATGTGAAGCAAAAGAAACATTTTTTCCTTAAATAGTGGAGAGACTTTTAAGAACTGTAATACTGACCAAAATCATAGTTTTTTATCCTTTGTGCAAGTTAGGTAAAAGGGGGATGTGCTGGAGGAAAAGGGGGTTTTGCTTTAATTTCTTATTATTTCTTTTTACTTTTAATTCTGTTAGCAATAAAATTCTTCATATTCTTTAAATTTTTAAGCCTGCTTTGCATTTCTCCAAATCCCTTATCTCACAGAAGGTAAGAAATGCCAACAAAACCACTACACTTAATTGGTGTTTCTGCCCGATTTCGAACCAAACTTGCTACATCCTCTGTTCTCTCTCCACTTTGTGTTTTGTGTGAAAACTTTCAGTTTCAGCTCAGAACAGCACTGCTACACTGTTCTTAGAAAGAATTTGCGTAAGTGTTCATACTGAGACCTTTACAATGGACTGTAAGACTGAATTTGGAGAAGCATGTGGAAGAGGAGAGGAGAAGAGAGGTGTAGCTCTCCTGTTGCCCATGGAACACACAGTGAGATGTGCATTCCATGCCGTATCATGGAAGTCAGTACACAGACCCTGCTCTCTGAGCGCTGTGGCTACACCTTACCTTGGGTCTACAGCAAAATTCCCACTGATGTTAACTGCAATATGATAGAGTACTGTGAGAGAACAAGATATGTCATTATGTCTCTGAAGACTGATAGCGTGAGATTCTGAGTTTTGTTTGTGAAGTACACAGGGGAAGTTAGTGCTGAGAATGTCCAGTCCACCGTACAGCTTTTTCATCCTTATGCTTCCTTTCACACATATGATGAGAATGCTGACATTTTACAGTGGACAAGATGAACAGGGGAGCATGTGAAACCTTAATGTCACAAATCAATAGACTCCTTGAGAACCTGCCAAACTTTAAAAATATAAAAAGACTCAGTACTACTGATTCAGCATATGTCTGATTTACTGTGATAACACCCATTTTCACCCTCAAGAGCAGAGGTTCACAGTCAAACAGCAGAGAGCTCCTAGTGATCTTTCAGTTGAAATAGTCAATGCCTTGAAAAGTCTGTCACAGTTTTATAAAAGTTGCCTGCCTCAAAATTGGTGGTGTATCTGGATATTAACAGGAGGCAAGCCTAACTTTTGTCAGCCCAATGTCTTACCTTTGTCTCTACTGACTATCGGGTGCATGAAGAATGAAAGTAACAAAATCTTCTACTGAAAACATTGGTGACATAGCTCTTTATCTGATTTTTTTTCATGTATTTCAGTTAAGGCAAAGGAAATTTGGACACAGAAAAATGGTATTTTCTTAGGAAGGAGAACAGATTTATGCTCTATCTGTTATATAGCAAGATCTTTGAAAAGATTGAAAAAGTAAATTTATGCATAAAAAATGTATTGAGTTTTCTAGATGTTTGTCACTGAGTTCCAGAGTCACATCTTGCTCATCCAGATCAGCTGCATGAGAAGAAATTATGCTTCTACCCCTTATACAAAGATACATCTTATTTTCCTTCTTTCACAGGTTTTCTGTGTATATGTGTGTGGTTTAGAGACCGAACATCTGTGTATACCACTGCTCACAGGGTGATAAATACCAAGAGACAATGTTTTCAGCAGACAGAGGAATATATGGAATGTAGTAAAGTTTAAGCTAAAGATTCAGAACACTTTTTTCATGTTTTGACAAAAAGGTGGAAAAGAAAAATATTCAAAAGCCAGCATCTGAAAACTGTTATATTATTTGTAGTTTAGTGAAATGCAATTAAAAGATCAATATGACATCTGTTGACAAGTGAATAGAATTTAGTTTTAAAAGAAGTTAAAAATACATATGAAGATCACTGCTGAGTAAAAAGTCTTCTCAGGTAACTAAAAAAAGAAACTGTGTTTATGAGATATTAACCTAGAGGAAAAATGTTCACGAATGTGTGAAAAGCAATTCATTGTCTGACACTGAGAATACAGATGTTTGTCTGAAGATTACGATCAAAGACATGGGCATTACACTATAGACAAAATGTGCAAGGGAAGGTTTCTCTAGGATTTATTAGGTGTTAACCAGAGTAGACTGATGGGATGTGAGGAGAGGCAAGTGTATCTGCAGCAGATGTGTGAGGTACAGTAGGATCCTGTTCATTGTTCCATTGAAGAGTCACTGTGTTAGTTTCTGTGGCGAGAGAAAGCTTTCACAAAGTACCCGCCTTAAATGCGTGGAGTTTGGAGTACATTTACTAGAAGCAGACAGAACAAGCATGCTGCTTTGCACTCTGGGCCCCAGAATCAGTCCTTAGAGAGTGAAAACAACTTGGTGATGAACTAATTTGCTAGCATAAACTGGCACGAAAGGCCATTTTTATTCATAGTCCTGGAAGGAATATGACCTAGGGAAGAGCATAATTCTCGACTCTCAACCTCCTACAGCTGTTACTAAACTGACACTGCTGATTTATAGCTCTCTCAGGCTCAGTTCTGAAGTCACAAAGCAACAATATATTTCCAGTTGGTGTTTTACAGACGCCTTAGTACTACTGGAGAGTAGAGATTTTTCTTAATGCCATTACATTCATTAATACTTCATTAATGCCTTTACAGCAAAGCAAGAAAGACTGCACCTCTTAAAACCATTAAAAACTATGCACTCCTTGACACTGGCCAGTGTTCAGACTTGATATAATTCCTTATTCAGGTCTGATATAATTCCTTGCGATACCAAGCAGTGAATTGATGCATGCTGGAGACCTGGAACAACCTCAAAGAGCCTGAGAGCTCTTGGTGCGAGTGACAGAAAATAATAAATAAAATCTCAAGCTACAAACAAGAAGAGAGAAAAATGCATCAAAGTAAATCAGGTTTCAGTAAAGACAGACTGCGCAGAAAGAACCAGTATGGCTAAATTTACACCTACAAGCATATTTAAACAGGATTGATGACCTGACCTGATGTCCAGCTGTCAGAAGGGTCTCTCAACTGCAGAGCCCACCCCAGTTCCTGGCCACCAATTCCCACCAGTTCAAGCACTCCTCTGGCTTACTAAGCAGACACAACTCCCTAATTTGGCAGAGAATCAAAAAAACCTGAGAAGTTTATATTTTCTAGAGTTGAATTGGCCTGTCAGAGGTCAGATACATGCCAAGATGACTGCTCATCTAAGGTTTAGAAAGGACAATGGGCAAATAGGGAAGACAGATTAGACTGCCTCTCTCAGTGGGAATCAAACAATTCTATCAGTCTAGCCATATCAGCTTCATAGGTTTTTATAGCCAAGCCCCATTCCTCTACTCAATTTTCAGAAATATATGCTAACTGCAAAGTACTCCTGTTTTGAAATCAGGGATCTAATTATTGATGGATTTCTTTTTCATTTGGTTTATAGGATTTCCATGGAATTAGAAAGGTTATTTGATACAGACAGATACCTTTCTTCTTTGTGTCATTAAATACATTGGCATTAATGCTCCAATCAGATCATTCAGAAATGAATGGTATCATGCACAAAAATCATTGATTGCCCAATATTTTCAAATCTGTTACTGTGTTCTCTTATACTCCAGTTTCTCACATCACTACAGAAAAAAAGAAAAAAAAAAGAAAAAAAACCAAATCAAAACAGATTTTTAAATATTTTTATATCTTGATTTTCTGTTCCCTGCAATAATTTAAATGAGGAATTAGACACAAATAGAGATATGTGGACTTACAGGTCATCCAGGTTCCCACAGATCAGCACCAATCTGTGATAGAGGTATCCTTTGTATACTTTACAGAGTATTGTAAGTTTGGCTGTATTTTAATCAGTTTGGCTCTTCTGAGCCGTATGTGCCTACATTAGGCAGAATTTGTGGTTTTTTCCTTATTGTTATTAATTGATGTCTTATATTCAAACCTGGAGACAAAGTCTGAGACAGCAGCTACAGTTGCAAAAATTCTCACTCAATACCACAGAAAAGGAATAATGGGATTGTGAGATTGTTTTACTTCAAGGTCTCCATCTGAAGGTATATGTATGTCATATGCAGTGTTAAGAGTCTCAAAAGCTACCATTGCTCTTGGTTCCTCAGGTGGTGTTGTCTCACTTCAGGTAGCCTTGCACTGAGACTCAGAGATCCACATGCTGTTTGTACAGCCACTGACTGCACTGCACCTAATGAATGAATCATGTGAGGGAAAAAAATTAGCTGCTTGCAGTGATGCAAGTCCCAGAACTTTCTAGTCCCTTCAATAGATTCTTTCTGATGGTAAGCCTCAGTCCTCCGAGCCTTTTCAAGTTAGATCATCACTGATAGAGAGCAATGCATTTGATAGTGCGCTTGGAAATAACTTCCATAAGTACTTCCTCAAAGTATTGGTCATTGTGGTAAATGAAGGAGTCTTGATGGAATTTACTAGTTTGGAAAGTACTAGCATTGCTAGTTGGGTCAAAAATATTGCAGGTTCTTTTATTTAAGACTTCAATATGAAAAAGTAAATAGATGTGCTATTTTTTTATCCAGATGTCAGAGAATTGTTCACCAAGTGCATAACCTTGACATTGTTTATTTATAAAGTTGTTAATTAAAGTTGGTATTCAGAACTTCCTGCCAGCAGCTGTTGAGCAGTGATTTCACTAGTGACACTGACAGTTTGAGGGCCTGACTCTGAGAGACAGGAAATCAGTTTGCTGCTGTATGCAGACTTGTTGTACAGGGTTTGTTAAAAACATATGCACACATTCTAAATAATTTTTTTTAGAAGACTTCAAAGTTCTACACTAAGAAGAAAGTTACTCATGGGCTTGCAGGATAAGAAGTACAAACCCTGATGCAATCCCAGATGAATTTAGCAAAATTCATTCTGGGCTTTAGATGTTCTTTAGATATGCATAGAAATCAGCTGACAGAGGTTACAGTACAAAGATTGTGTTACAAATATTTCAGTATATAAGTTATTCACTAAGCATTTGCACTTTTTTTGTTTCAGTTTTCAGTAGGTATTTGTGCAGCCAAGTTCAACTGGCATGAATTATAAAATACTGAAAAGAAATAACTTTCAAATTACATCCCAGCTGAAAATCCTAAGATGAAGTATCCTTTAGGATTTACTATAGAGCAACAGTATGATGTAGCATACATGGAAAAAAGCATTCCTGATATTAAATTTGTGATTTTGTGCTTTTAAAAACAATTTTTTATCAATCTGCCATTATCCTCTGCCTGTCCCTTCCTGTGATTTTTTCATCCTTCAAAATGCCACAGACTCTTTTAGAAAAATTTAAAATCTGTTACTTTTTATATGAATCTGACACCATATCCTTGTGGTCATTGTAAGACAGTCAGCAAGTGAGCACTTTACATGTGCATACTCATCCTTTGCCAAGTAAAGGGGGGACTAAATAGTCTGCTAATTTGTGAGATGAGGTTAGCACTTCAGAAACAAATCCCCCTCCTTGAACTAATGCAAATAAATAAATTATAGTCATTTCAGTGTGGATGAAAGAACAGTACTTTTTACTGTTCCTTTCTGTCCCTCATGAAGGCTGAACAAGCCACAGTACCTGTATATTTATTCTGCCTGAGTAATATAAGCCAAGCAGCAAACTGAAATACACATCTCTGCTTACATTCCACACATATACATGCCAGGATAAGACTTGCTTTTAGTGTAGTTTGCTGAAGCCACACATTTCAGAACAGTCATCTGAGTTTTACAAAGATACAATTCATACCTGCCCTTGGGGGGCATATGAAGTCAGTGTTCTTCCTGAAAAAGCTTCAGCAACATCTCATCTATTTGAAGCTCTTGACATCCTTGTAAGGTCAGGACAAGGAGATGGTTTTGGCAACTCCACGTAGCTCACACACTGTAGGGTCTTGTTTGTGCTAAAACATTGCTGCTGCCTGTCTAAATGCTGCACTTTAGATGTGTTCAAGTGCACAGTCAATACAGTGGTGACTCACATAGGATGATTTCTAAGAAACAAAATTACTTTGAGACAGAGCACTTTAGAGAAACATAAACTGGTGCAGAAAAGCAACAATAATTTTCTTAAATGTATTTTTTTTGCATAAGGAGCTTCACATACTGCTCTTTAACTCCACATCCACCCCCGGCCCCCTGCAATATTTTTCTTCTTTACTTGCAAACAAAAGTAGATCAGTTCCTAAATATTTAGATTGTAGATGAATATTCAGTAGTGGGTGAAACCTGAAAACATGCAATTTGCAACTTACGTCCAAGACTTTCAAAACATATCACCATCCAGTGAATTCATCCTTAAAACTGTGCTTCAATTCAGTACACCTTTGCATCCTTATCTGTCTAAACACGTCACCTGATCCCAATACATACATGAACTTTAGTCTTCTAGTGCTCATGAAAGCCTACAGAGACTCATTCATCAGAGGTTGCTCTCTGACCTACAGCTGACTACAGCTTTAGTTCCCATTACTTTTTCATGAAAGTTCTCACTTAGCACTATGTGGATAGAATGAAATGTTTCCATTAAAAGTATCGGAAAAACATATGCTTAACAGGACCTGCTCTTCATGTCTTACTGCCTTATATCAATCAGGAGAAGAGCAAAGATCTTGAAGTATATGTCCTCTGTACTTTCAAAGGAGTGTGGAAGGTGTTGTTTTATTTTGTTGCCACCATTGATTGAAGGCTCTCTGTCTCTCCACCTCCAGTTGTGTCCTGCTCATGTTCTGAGATAAGGGTTTAAAATAATAAAACCTTGTAATTGGAAAGTAAGGTCCAGTGAACAGGAGGATCTCTAACTGCTCTTTTGCTCATGGAGAAAAAGAAGTTTAGCGTTCCCTTTCTGATCAACAGAAAATGCTCTCTACTTAATGAATACATTGATTAAGGAAACGCCTACTCTTTGTAGGACTGATTATGGTTTTACCTCTGTGTTAGAGCAACAGAGTGAGGTTTAAAGCAGCTTACAGTGGGGAGGTAATATTATATCATCTAACTGGCAACCTGTATTTCTTAGGTAGGTTTTACAATATATGCAGGCCAAAGAGAGACTAAAGTTTGTTTTTCTTCCCTCAGCATCTGAAATAGTTTCCAGCCAAAATCAGACAGCAGACTAGAGAATGGGTAGCTGAGAGCCTTGCACTATTGAGGAATTCGTTTAGTGAGATAGGCTTACATACCTTAAGTAACTGAACCGTGAGGTGTTTTGAAGTGGTGGATGAAAACGTCAATGTGCCTAGGAGAAGGAGGAAAAAGGTACTAGGGGAAAATGGTGGGAACCTTTTCTGAATGATTCCAAATCTGCCAGTCTGTGTGATCTTGCCCAAAGAGTGCTCTGGGAACACCACTGACTGCTAATTTCTTTCCAGCATCTGCTCACATCCGGCCTCTGGTACTGGACAAACCATGAAGCCCTCAGTAGACCTAGGTAAGAGACAGTCAGGTATTTCATTTTGATCTGAGGAACACTCCCAGAGAGTTCAAAAAAACCCTTCAGACTTACTAAAGATTAGCACAAAGAAGTAAAAATATTTAAGAACTACACCAGCCTCCAAGTTGAACTTGCCAAATAAGAGATTAAATTGTTAATTACATTAGAAATGGGGAAGCTTATACAGGAGGGAATACTGAAGCAAAGAATCTGTTCCAGAATTAAAAAAATTAGAAAATCATTCTAGTTTTATATATATGTGTATATATATATATGTATAAAATACTGATGTGCTGACGTAGGGCACTACAAGTAAAGTACAAAAGTAGTCATCTGAGACAACTTTTACTGATTTTTTTTTCATTTTGACAGACACATTTTTGTATGTAGATATTTATAAATTTTAAATATAAACAAAAATATACTTTACTAAAAGGGTATTTTTTTACTTCTCCAGAAAACCTTGTCTAAGGAGCTAGAAAACTGATTCTTAAGAAATAATGGGGAAAGAAAAAACATATGCAGGATGATGATGGGGTGGAGCAACCTTTTGGAGATATATTTAACTAATCTTTCCTTTTTTTGATGTTTTGTGTTATTGTGGGTTTGGGGGGTTTTGTTGCAATGATATCTACCAGGCAAAGACAATTCCTGTTATCTCCATTAACATCAAATAAATAACTAAAAATAGGAATTCTGAATAGAGAAAATGATGTCATATTTGGAAGCCCTGCTGTTGTTGACTTATTCTGGGAGAGGCGGTATTCCGGGTGAGTGGTAGATAATGATTTGGAACTAAATCAAATACGCAAACTTTCCATTAGAGCCACTGAACACTCTTGTTCTTCTTTATCTTTAATTTCAGCATGCAAGTAGCTCCTCCAAAATCATTTAAAGGTACCTCTACGTTCAGATCATCTCTACAAGGTAACTCTCCTTTCCAGATCTGGATTCTATTTTGCTGCTCTAACATAATTCTAACTATTCCATTACTATGCTCAGAGGTGAAACACAACAACTTTGATGAATAATTTCTAAAGTTTAAACTTCAGCATGTGCTCTTTTGGCAACATACTTTTAAAAAAGCTGGAAGTCAATATTCCACAAGGAATCCTCAGACACGATAATTTCTTCACTTATTTTTACCAGAACATGCATAATAAGAAACCCTAAGCAAAATAAAACAAGATACAATGACAGTTAGTCAAAGTGTCATTAAAACTGATAATGCCATTGATGCCTTATCCTAGGCTTAGAATTAAAAGCCAAACACAGTTAGAGGGAAAAAGGGTTTTACCTCGGTATTTATTTAAGGATCCTCTGGTGCACCACATCCAGGTAGAAAGCACCCCCGAATGCACACCGAAAGTGCGCACCCGAAAGATGCACCCCCCCCAAGATGCACACCCAAGATGCACACACACAATGCACACACACGATAATTCGCGTATACAGTTATAGACCTTGCAAATTAGCATATCTATCAAAGGTTCCCCAGTGAGAGGCTCAAGAGAAGCCCCCGTCCTGAGGAATGTTCCCCCTGAATGGGCCTATCTTGGTTTACAGAATGTGTTCTGGAGAGGACCTTGGTGTCTGGGGCTTTCTGACCCAACTTCGAGGTTTTCAAGATGTTTGGTCTCCTGGCTTAACAGAACTTTGGGTCTAAGCTAGATATCAGACTTGGGGAATTACAAGTATGTGGGCTAAAAAGCACTAAGGATACATGCAAAGCTGTGTAAAAGGGTATGTGGAAGGGTATATGAGAGGGGTATATGAAAAAGCAAAAAATCATCATGGCATCACCATTAGCTTAAATTCATAAATACAAGGGAACAAATTCTCTCAGAAGTTTTCCAGTCTCTTCAACTCATGATAAACTTCCTTCCTGTTCTTTCTGTGTCTCCGACTTTCGTTCCCATTGTCCTCTTCAAGCAGAAAACAGAGAGCCATGGCTAGATTCCAGCATCTGGAGCTGGTGTCACATCTGTTCAATAATCAGACCAAGGCTTTTCAAGTCTAGGAAGTGTCTGAAACATTAAAATGTGCTTATAGTTTTCAAGTAACGATCTTACATAATGAGAATTACTACGGGAAGATGGTCTTATCAAACTAATACAACACTGTAAAATTTGCCAGATGAACACTCTTTGGACTAATGGTTTTTTATTTTCATATATGTACACATACCCCCTCTATATGTTTGAGTGTGTGTGCGTATTCCAAGTAAATACCATTCTTTACAGGGCAGTATTTTTTATACTGTGAAGACACCTAAAGCTTCAAACATCCCTTTTAAGTGCTTATTGCCAGAGCTCCAGCATCTCGTTAGTAACCATACTGTTTCTGAGAGCACCTCATTCAGGTATCCCTGCTGCCCACTGCTGTATTGAGCTATACATTCTAAGAACCAGGAGTGCTCCAAGAGTCTGGCTTATTTGGGGGGATTGCCAATGACCTTAATTCTAACAACCCATCTGAGATGTGTGATAGTCTAACATTTTCCTAGACTAATTAGCAGTGTTTTGGAGACAGCTCAGGGACATTCTTTGCAGATGATTAAAAGGTTCTCAGGTAATGTCAGGGAGGGGAGCTCATTTGGCAGAGAAATTGATTTTTGGCCCATTTTTTTACATTTGAAACACCTGGTCATAAATTTTTCCACTAGGCTGATAGTTTAGATTATTCTTGATAGCTGAAGCTACCTGAATGAAATCATTATAAGCAGTCATGAGTAGCAATATAGGCTTTTACCACATACAACAAAAATAAAGAATAGCATTTTCCTAGTAGTAAACAAATCATCAGGAGACTGGAGACAGTGTTTGGAGTTCATAGCCTCAAATTTGCTTCAAAGCCCTTCATTTTAAAAGAAAACAAAAGAACAAAATTATGAAACACTTTAGCAGAATTATTCAGCTGAATTATCTTCATTCCCTCTCCTTCACTTTTAAAATTTTATGAATATTGGAAAAAAGTAAAGTGAGTTTTCAAAATGGGTGTTACTATAAGCCATTCTAAGAGTGACAGCTGCATTGTTTTTGTGCCTCTAGGTGAAAAAGATAGACAAGCTAATTATCTTTGGAGTGCCAGGCTTTTTTCAGTACTGGATCTCATTACTATAATGCTTCCATGACTTCGTTTTTCTCAAGTTTTGAGCTGTATACCTCATAATATAAACAAATTTATTCAAAATACACATATGTTTCTCAATAGATAATTATAAAAAGTGACCCTGACCTTTTATTCATGACTTATAACATCAAGCTGTCCATTGTGACATAGTTTAAAATAAAGTTTATTTTCCATTTTGATTATTTTCCAGTTGAGTATTTAAAACAAGACTTATGAGACCTGACCTCTATTACTATCTCTGCTTCATGCTAATTTGTAACTTTAGATTCATACGCTTTCTTTTCACATGTGCAATGAGAAACTGCTGAAATTAAGGGGAATATTCGCACTATGTAAAGATAAGATATAAATTGATGTCTCCTGGACTACTGCTTTCTTCTGACTCAGTTTTGCAATCTGTAAAATGTGCAGTTGGTACTTATCTAACAGCAGGGCTTGCATGATTACAACCCTAGAGTTATGAAACTTAGACAAAAGCTCTACAGTAGAACAATACATCACATTTTTTCCTCAGTTCAGAGTTAAAACAAGCAGCATGACTTGAGATAATAATTTTATGAAACATGTTAAAGGTTAAAAGAAAAGTACTTATACCATTGGCATCTTAATGGGTTTTACAGTCTGGTTAAAACTACTAGAGACCTAAAAATCAACTCATTTTGCATTGAACTGAAATGGCTGGGGATCTATGCAAAGTGAAAGATACTTAACAAACAAGTATTTTGGGAAGCTTTATGTTCTTTCAAATGGGGAAAAATGTTTGAAATCTAATGAAGCATTTTTATCAACAAAAATGTAGTGTTTTGCTTCATGCCACATTAGTAATGCTTTTTTCTAGCCTCCTTTTTAATTTCAGTCACATTGAAATAAAAAGTACACCTGTGTAAAAAAAGGTTGAAATGCTTCATTTAAAAACTGTCAAAACAGCATTTCTACATCTCCTTTTTTTTTACTCTAACAGAAAATATTCATAAATGTCACTCAAATAATTGTTTTTCAATACTCTCTTTAGTAAAGGTACTAAAAGGTAATGAGGATTATTTTGCTCAACCCAGCAGGATAAATAAAAGTGTAAATCTAAACAGAAGAAATAGTTGTTCAGATTATCCTACCTTAACCTCACTTCAGGGTAAAACCAATCTCTGCCTAATTTCACCTAGACATGACTACTTACCAGAATTTTGGCTGATTTCAGTAACAAAGGGAGGGATATGAAGAATTAAAGTATCTGTTTTTTCTAGTCAAAGTGCATTATCATTTTAGGTAGAAAGAGATGCTTTTTTGCATATAGATCAGACCCTTCAAATTGTGGACATCGTAGAAAGAGTCATCAGTGAGTATTTCCTTGTCCTTTTGGTTCAGAATGCACTATATAGAAGATTTGAAACCTATCTTCTTGCTCTTCACTACTGAAAACACACTAGCTAATCCTAGTGCTAATAATACATTTCTAGCAGCCACAGTCAGAATCTGTCATTAGTATAATGTCATTTCATTTATTTCCTATAAAAGCAAGTAAATACTCATCATCTGAGCCATTTCATATTGCACTGGCAGTACAAAATACATTATAAAGAACAATCATACCCTGATGGCATTGGATTACACAGTTTATTGGGTCTATTCCATCTATAATTTTCATGATGGCTTCTTGAGTGACTTATGCTGCCCTTATCTGCTACTCCACAGTAGAAATGGATTTAGAGCAAATCTTTCTCCACAGGTGGCATTTCCCAGTAATGAATCCTGCCATTCAATTATATAATCAGAGTAATTTCTTCATGTTAAAAAAAGACCCCTTCTTGAGTGGCACATAAATTACCACCGGATTAAATTAGTGCTACTGCCTGGGCTTTGAGATTTCTCCAGTTGCAGACAGCACAGTACTGTTAAGGATGAAGAGAAAATATGTAAACTCAAAGATTTTTCAACTTTATTTTCCCATCTCTTCACACTGGTTTCTTTGTACTTACTTTTACAATACTATGGGCTTTGGGTATCTTTGAAATTAATGCACCCAGGGTGCACCCAGAGCCACCACAGGAGACTTTCAGTGCTTCTGTTTAGTAATGTTCATCTTTGCTGAGGAATGACCAGTTGAGTCAAATAAGAGGAAAGAATAAATTAAAAAATATATATTTTAACATTAATAAAATACCTGGTTTACACATGGTAATAAACTTCTGCTGAGTATGTCAATTTGATTTACCCTTCTACATCAAAGCTAACACAGCATTAAAGAATTTACAAAATCAGAACTCTCTCCTGAGTGCAATAGGATATCTTATTTTGCATACACAGGCAGTGGCGAGAATACTAAAAACTACTAATTTGTGAGCATTAGACTTAGTCCCATGGTAAGACCTCAAATAAAACAAACACAAGATCTGTATGGCTTGCAGAGTTGTCGATGATGAATTTCTAAGTACTTTGCACATGCTATGCCAATTTTCAGTGAAAAAAAATCCAGTTTAATAAATAAATAAATAGAAAGCAGAGTTTTTTACCTCTTTAGGTAGAGGTGAAGGGAGGGAACATAAAGTAACACAAGTAAAAATAGCTAGTGGAAGGGGAGACAAAGGGCCAAGTATTTTGCCGTTTTCTATAGCAGTTGTGAAGCATGTCTGCTTTCAGATGTTACATTTACCACAGCAGACTAAAAGTATGCAGGGCATCTGTATGAAGTTAAGAAACTTTGTTGTTGTTCCTGCAGAAAGCATACCTAAGCTGTACTAGCACTCTTGGTAATAGAGTTGGTGCTGCAGTTCACCTCTCACAGAGTGCTGAGCGCACATCAGCCTGACCCAGCAACATCCAGGCGCACCCACAGTGTGCACGTTCTCTTATCATCAGAGTAACACCACCCCTCTGCACAGGCTCACTGTGAGCACAGGCTCACTCCTTCTCTATTACCTGCTCATAAGCTTCAACCCAAAGTAGAAAAATGGAGTAAGGAAGTCTTTCCTAGTGACACTTCCATAAGGGCTTTCACTTTTAAATAGTCTTTTAGAGCACAGGGAGCTAAGTCTTAGGTACATCTGTCCATTACACAGATAGTGTCACAGAGAG
This sequence comes from Rhagologus leucostigma, assembly GCA_013397725.1. Taxonomy (NCBI): domain Eukaryota; kingdom Metazoa; phylum Chordata; class Aves; order Passeriformes; genus Rhagologus; species Rhagologus leucostigma. The sequence continues at coordinate 3,471,727 of VZTD01005999.1, forward strand.
TTCACCCCACTGATCTTCCTTTCAACTACTTAAAACCATTATCTATATGCTTAATTACTGGATAAATTGCTGGTGGATTAAAAAACCCCAAAAAAACCCACCAAAACCTGCAAACTAACAAAATAAACAAAACAAAAACCACATCTGAAACACTGCTCTTTTGTTCTTGGTCCCATACCAGCCAGTATCTGTTAGGACTCCTTAGAAACTTCCAAGTGAAACAAAGGACTATTCTTTGAGCTCAAATGTTTCCTTTAAGAACATTTTGCACTTCACAGACTTTTTCAGAATCTGTTATGTTTCGTAGGGACAACTCATCAGGCAACTTGTTTGAGACATCTTTGACCCTAATTCTGAGACATATTCAGTGGGTAACTGCCTAGGGACTGGGACATAATGCTTCACAGATCTGAGATCCAACTTTTACCCTTCAGTACACAGCCCCACAAGAATGGAAGTGCCATTGTAGAAAAGCAGTCAGCTTTGATTCATACCTTTTCTTTAGGTACAAGATACTGCACAGAAAAAAAACTTCCCAGCAGATGTTTAAAAACACTTCATTCATACAGAAAATTGCTTCCTGGAGTTAGGAGATTGTACATGACCATGCAGGAGAACAACAGTAAATATAAACCATGGAGGGTTACTACTCATTAAAAAGTTAAAAGAAATTTAAAAAAAAAAGCTAGGGCATTGAACAGAATAGAGAGATTATCACTGTTCCAGTAAGTACTGGACAAATACCAGGTCACTAGGGATTTACAAATTTCTGAGAGTAAGAGAAACCAAGAGTGCACACACAGGAAAAATTGTGAAAGTGATCAGACTCAAAGTATATCAATTTTTGCAGCTGTAACCTTTTCTTTACACGATTTTCAATATCTGTCTACTACCTTTTACAAACATAAGGTGAAGAAAAGCTTTAGTGTAGAATTTTGTTGTTAACATAGTTAATCAAATTACTTTTTAAATCTAATTTATGGCTTATTTAAAGCTACTTACTGACAACATCTATGGACATTTTATATGTATTTCTGCTTGACATGTAAAAACATAAAATTTAGTTAAATAATCTGTTAGTAGTTGTCACCCATGTATTACTGAGCATATAAAATATATGACAATTTTTATATTTCTTCAGTAACCTAGACATGAATAAAATTATCATTTATAGAATCATAGAATGGCTTTAGCATTGAGGCAAAAAGCTGTCGAGTACCTGAGACTTCTCCTTGTCCTGACTAATCATGTCTCCTTTATACTAGACCCACATTTTCCCTATTCTTTCTCTTCTCTTTCTCTGATTTATTTAAAGAAGCTTTTTATTTTACCCTTGATGTCCTTGGCCAGATTTACTTCTGCCACTGTTTTGCCTTCCTAACCTGCTCCCTGGCTGTTCAAACAATTTCTGTGTATTCCTCCCAGGCTATCTTTCACGACTTCCACCTTCTCTAAGCTACCTGTTTGTGTCTAACTTTGTCCAGGAGCTCTTTTCCCAATTTTTTGTTTGTAGGGATGCTTTGCTATTGAGTCTGTAGGAGACAACCCTTGACTATCATCCAGCTCTCTTGGGCCCTCTTCCCTCCAGGGCTCCATCCCATGGCAGTCTACCACAGAGATCCTTGAAGAGAACAAAGTCTGCTCTCCTGAAGTCCAGGGTAATGAGCTTTTATCCTCTTTGTTGCCCCACAGATCTCAAGCATCACTGCTTAGTTGTCACAGCATTCCAGGCTATCCTTTAGCTTCGTATTCCCCACTAGCCCTTCCTTGTTGGTGAGAACAAGGTCCAGCATAGCCTCTCCTCATTGGATCCTCTGTAACTTTCGGAAGAAAGCTGTTATCAATGCATTCTAGGAATCTCCTGGATTGCCTGCGTCCTGCTGTGTGGTCCCTCCAACAGACAGTGGTTAGAGTCCATCATGAGGGCCAGGGCTTGAAAATATGAGTCTGTGCCTCTCTGTAGGGAGCTTCATTGACTTGGTCTTCCTGGTCAGGCAGCCTATTGCAGACCCACACAATAAAATCACCTGCCCCTGTCCTCCCTTAAGTCCTGACCCAGACTATGAATACCTTTTTTGTAAAGATCAGTATTGGTAGGAGAATCCGGTGGTATTCAAACATTTTAGTGAGTAAAACAAATTTTGTAGAAAACCAATGAACAGCGTGGGATGAAAGAGCCATTGATAGTAGGATTTCTTGTTTATCAACTCTAGCTGCCTTCGAGTATATTAAACTACTCTAAATACCTGTGCATATCCAAAGTCTGTCTTCCCCTTCCTCTCCACTCCCAGCCAGGACCAGTCACTTGAGCACACACTCAGTACACACACATTTCTCAAACAATTCTGTAAGATTTTATTATCTTGCAGTTTAGATAGGAATTTTCATTAGAATACAAGAAGTCTGACATTCACACAGACTTTTGAAATATGTCCTGCTGTTTGTTGAAATATACAGTGTACAGTGACTTTAAAGCAGAACTTTAGTTTCTCTTTTTCTTAATTGATTGCATTACTGTAAATAAACACCCAAATATCAAACTCATGAGAACACTTGTAAAATTACAATAATGTACTTTTGACCCTCTTCCCTCCTGCAATAAAGCATTTATAAACAATGTAAAATAACTGCTTAGCTCTATGACAATCCACTAGCCATGTCTTGTTCACCCTATTTACTTTTTCTCATCACACTAATAATTGGTGTCACATCACATGGGATCCTTCTGGGCCTTTGAACTGCCTGACTGAAAGAAGGAACATAAAATTGTCAGTTTGGTGTGGAAGTCTCTTCATTTAAATATGAAGGAAAAAAATTGCCAGGAGGCTTATTTTTTTATTGTTGGGGCTTGGGTGCATTCTTTTTTGGTGTTTTGTTTGGGTTTTTTTGGCAGGGGGGTGGGTTGTTGTTGTTGTTGTTTTGGTTTGGTTTGGTTTGGTTTGTTGCCTGGGGGGGTTGTTTGGTTTTTCCTCCTAATTTTTTTTTTATACAGTGTATCAGGGAAGGGAACAGATAACAGCATTATAGGACAGCTTTTCTCATAAGGAAAATATTTCTCGATAGTTTTGAAGTATACCAGCAGCATTAATTCAGGATTTTGCAAGACACTATGTAAATTCTCAAACTGTTGGCAGAGTTTTCTGATACCTAAATAAGATAAAGGTAAAGACTGAATAAACCTGCATAAAAATGAGGGTGAAATGTATACACCAGAATGGAACTAACGATAAAATTACCAGGGGGAATTAATTTTTGATCTTTCTCTCTCTCAAAATTGGCATAGAATGTGGCCTTTATGGACTCTCAGCTTCCCACAGCATGAAATAACAGTTATTTGGTAGGGAAAAGAAAATATGTAAATTTTAAGAAAGAAGGAATGAAGATCAGTTATAAAAATATAGCACAACCAGTTGAGGAAATGACCAGGTAAGTAAGCAAGAAACAACATTACATTATTTTTCCCTTTCTTAAAACTCACAAGACCAGTGGTTTATGAAACCAAATTCAAGCCATAACCATTCAAGCCCCTTTTCTAATGGAAGCATCATTCTACATCTAGACCAGAGTTTTGTTCTACCATTGGCTTGGTTCACAGTTTTTACTTCAGTAAGTTTTGTCTGGAACCAGTAGAAATTGGTATATATAGGGTTAGAATCATTGTTGAGGAAAGCTGGTGATTCAGTGCTGAAGCAAGGTCCTGCAAAGCTGCCTGTAGTTAGGTTTTATATTCACAGTAACTACTTGGTAAAGTACAAATATAGGACAGAAAGGAAACATTATGTAAGAGGAAATGTGAAGCTGGATTGGAAATGTGATTCAAATATGACTCCGGAAAGAACAGTAAAAAATGACTGAATTATAGATAATGCTTCTGCTCTGAAGATTTTCCTTGTGTGGAAGAAAACACAGGGCTAACTTCAGTGAGTTTGGCAGCATTAAGATTCTTTTCAGATTAAGTTGTGAGATAACTGTGTGGGGCTTTGAAGACTAGACACGGCTGAGCTGGTTACAGAATAAAATCATTGAAATATGCGATTGGGTTAGGGCTGTGGACAGAAGTCATAGGGAGATCTGGCAGGTTTGGTTAAGGTCTAGACAGGACCCCTGGGCTGGCACACTTGGACTAACTCTAACTGTGTTTTGCAGATGCTATCTAACCAGCCATCATCTGATTCAAGTCGAGGTTGCTTGGCTTATCAAGAACTATCAAATTAAGTTCAGGGAAGATTTAAAATAAAACACTTAATTTGGCATAAATTCTTATGCAACTAGCTTGATTTATACTCAAATTTTTTTTGGAAAATAAGTATGATACTCACGTACTTACTGGTTTCCACTTATTTTGTCTTTTTTATTCTGATTCTAACTTCTTTTCAAACAATAATATTTTTTAATTGACTTTCTACTACGTGCTGTGAGTTACTGATAAAATGCATACTGATATGCTGGACCATAACTCAGCATTAAATTTCAGCTACTGCATTTCCTTCATATCTGTTTTTTGAGTACTGTTACAACAGCTCTGTTGCCATGGTCTTGTTTTTCTCTCAGCTGAGTTCATTCCCCACTATTGTAAACAAATTAACATAAATTATTAGTTTTCTCATTTCTACACAAAAACAGTGTGGTATCTTACTCCCAGTCACATGAATGAAACACATTTTCTCCAGCATAAAACACTTGACGAAGCTTATCTTGAACTTTACTGAATGCGTATGAGGGAGTCATTCTGGATACACTGGAGAAGTCCTTACGCGTTTTCAACAACACTTACACATGCCTCTAGTGCCAAAGAACTAATCTGGCTTCAAAAGATTACCAGCTACATGTGGGCATGTATATTGCATCTTGCTGATACAGTAGACTGAGGAATGTTTCATATTATGTTTTCAGATTTTTACAGCTTTGCAGCCAGGACTGTATATATTTTACATAAATATTGGGAAAAGAAAGCAATAGCCTTGATGTATGAAAGAAGCAGTAAATTAAACAATGAACAGATGGAAGACTTTTTTCTTCTTCAACAGAAGTAGATGACATTTAAAATATTCTAGACACTGAATCTAATCCCTTTCTCTGATAACTGGCATTATGCTTAGCCTTTCATTTTGCTCCTTTAATAAAAAATACCATTATACTAGGAACATTTATAGCTTTATGTTTTCATTGTTCTTTTTGTGAGTTTATGTGTGTAAATTCCCGAGTGAAAGAAAGCTCTGTTAACCTGTGTCTCCCACACATACACATCCACCCCTCTCACTGCATTTCAAAGCTTGATTTTTCTTCTACTGAAATCAAGGCTCTTATATTCACAATTTTTTATGAAACTTATCATAACTGCAGTGAGCCATGACATCTGAAGAGGTTTCTTTCTCTCTACTGATTATTAAGTTACTAGGCACAAATATCTTCATTAAAATAAATATGAATTCCACCTTCAGTAATACTGCCAAAATAAAAGAATGACTTATGTGTGCCTCAATTCTTTTTCTACTTTTTGACCTGAGGAGTCAGCCTTAGGAAATACAAGAACACAGTGTCCTATGAACTCCCTCCATTAATATTCATCTCTTGCAGATGGGAACCAGGTCATCCCAGCACTGCATGTAATAGAGAGGGAGTGGAAACTATGATTTGAACTTTGATTGCCTATTTCCCCTCTTTGACTTCTGGGTTTTACTTGTTCTATAGGAACTAAATATTTAATAGTCAACAAACAAATGTCCCTGTGTTTATGCACAAACCCAGCCATCTTAATTTCATTGATCTGAAGACAGGAAACCTCATTAATTTGGCAGCACTCAACACAGAAGCAAGTGGTGAGGGGAACACATGCCTAACTCCCAAACTGTCCGTAGAACAGGTCACCTCTCCTTTACCTCTCTGTGTATTGCATGCCAAAGGATAACTAAGTAGATGACTGATAACACAAAAGAAAGTGATTCTGCAAGAATGTCTTCCTGTTTTGCCAAGGTCTTTTCTCTCCATATTGACAATCACCTTTATCTTAAGGAGAAAGAAGAATATCCAGTTCTCTGTGAAGATCTAGTTTCTTTAATTACTTCCCATTTATTCCACTGCTTGCTAACACATGCTCTGTTATCCTTTAAGAGAACTGCATCATGCTCCTGTGGATCATCCAGGAAAAATCTTCAATCCTTTTTCACAGAAAGGCATAAAGGATCCTACCCACAGTAGTAAGAGTGTGAGTGGTTCACATCTGCAGGGAAGCTTGTTTTTACAGACTCTCTTTGCTTCCAGTTGTTATACAAGTACACTAAGCCATTCTTCCTTCTGTATTTCATACAATCTCACAACAGAACACAATTAAAAATGGTCTTAAGGACTCATCATCAGCTTCCAAACTAATAGCAGACAATGGTGTCTGAAATTTTTGCAGGGATGCAAGGATATGATGCAGGCAGAGAGAAGCACACTATTATATGCATCTCTCCCTCGGAAACAGTTGTCTACACCTAGTTCTCTAATTAATGTCTTTAACTGCACTGGAGTAAAGTTTCTGTCACAAGGATGTGTTAACAGCGGCACTAGTTTAATTTTTGCATGACCCTCTGTGACTTAAATTTTAGCTATACAAATGGCCCTTTAATGTTTATACTATTGGTCTGGCTTGAGAGAAAAAGAAAGAGCCTCAGGCTATCCGGTGTGCCACAATAACAGGTCAATTTAATTCACTAGAAACTATATATAAAATGAAAAATTTGCACCTCTTATTTCTCAAAGTGTCTCATTTAGATACATTATCTTCGAAATCTGTTATTTTGAAAAGGTGGGGTTTAGTTTATGGCTTTTTAATGAAAAAAGATATATTGTAAGCATACAAAGACAGATATTCATAGAAGTAAGTAGATACCTACATTATGTAAATACAGTCAACTCCCCTGCCTTCAGGGGATCTCTCTCAATCCATATACTGGGATCTGGATAAATTTTGTTTGATGTATAAACAGTGCTAGTACCGATATAAATTGCAGTTTATTTTGATAAGTACTACACTAGTTATTCTTACTGATAAATTTAATATGCATATTCAGACTGCTTTAGAGTGTTTTTTCTGTATATTATGAATTAGACCCAAAAAAGTGTTTTTAAAAGAGTATTTTTTTTTAAGAAAAGTGTTAAGAATTAAAGCAAGAAGGGCAATGAGAACACCACTTTACAGTGATACAGATATACTAAAGGTGATAAATGTGAAATTTTGAGAATAGTTATATCACAACTTCTCCATTTCATGTAAAAAAGCAAGTCTTTCTCTTTTCAATCAGTATCAAAATTTCCCATTACCTCAATGGCACAGCATCAGATCTGTCAAAAACCACAATCCACTTTCATTATATGACTGTTCAGAGTATATTTCACAGGCTGTAAATCATCCTCAGCATTTCTCTGAGAAACAGCTATGTTAACAAGTCTCTTCCATTGGCTAAACAGCAGGAAGCCCCTGCAAACTCTGTCATCAACAGACCAGGAGTACACCCACACTGTGGCAACAGAAAGAGCGTCTGAAAGAGAATCTGAGGCATGGCTCACTTTAGCACAACTAGCAAGGAGAAAAGAAAAATAACAGTAATAAAAGAGTAAAATACTTCCTTAGGAAGTATGTCATTGTCGTTATTCCATAGCCTCACTGACATACCAGAACTATGAACAGCCACAGCATATATAGAAAAGAAATAAAGTGCCACACAAAAATTGTGATTTCTTTTCTTTTTTTCCTTTTTCTCCTAGAGGACTTTACTGACTCTGATAGGAAAAGAAATGCTGTACTGCAGTTTAAACATATTTCATCCTTTGTAAATGTACAGTCACCCGCAGAACCTCACTTCAGGAATTATTTCAGATTGATGTAGGCATGAACAGTCAGCAGGCCAGAAAAACAGCTTACAAGTAAGAAAAATGTAGTACACCAAGCAAACACAGCACAACAGTGTGTGTTATGTGCAAGTGAAAAAACTTGGCCCTTGTATTTATCACCCCATTCCATTACATGCAGCAGTTACTGCGAGTGCTTGTATCAGTAAGCATTAGAGGTAAATATTAAACACACAAGCGAGCATTATACATAGAATATGAAAATCATCAAAAGCTGCCATAGTTTCCTTGGCCCTGGAGGCTCCAGGCACTCCATAGAGCCCCCTGTCTGTAACCAGACCCACCACCCCCTTGCCTGCAGAAAGAGGCTCTGTCCCACCCGCCCCATGCCCTGATGGCTGGGACACTTTCCTGCTCTCTGGGAGGCACATCCCTCACACCCTCTCCGGACCCAAACACTTCTTCACAGGGTGGGATACCTGCAGTGCCAGGCCCTTAAATGCCCACCTCCTCCTGCGAGATGCCTCCTTCCCCCCCAAACACAGTGGCCTGGTATAAAGTACAAATCACCAAAAAAAA